>CABHPH010146122.1:11462-41031 GCA_902168325.1 Peromyscus nudipes | reverse complement strand
ATAAAGTTTGCCTGGAGACCAGAGGTCATAGTGAGCCATAAAACAGAAGTCAGGTGGTGGTAGCACATGCCCTTAATGTGATCACATGGCAGGCAGAGTCTCTGTGTGGTCAAGGACACAGCAAAGCGTGGTGACACATACCTTTATTCCCAGTACCAACCATAGAGACCTGGAGGTCTGTATAGACAGGCAGTGACAAGGAAGTAATGTGGCTGGGCTTAGAGCCAATGAGAAGGTAGAACAGGAAGGCAATAAAAGCACAGGTTAGACAGGAAGAAGCTCTCTCTTGGGAAGCTACGGCATAGTGGTAAATTAAGGCTATTTCTCTGATCTCTTTGGCTATTCTATTACCCCTGTATTTGGCTCTGTGTTTCTTATTTAATAAGACTGTTTAGAAATTCATCTATGGCCACCATACAGAACCAGAACTCAAGATAATGATTCACTAGACCACATTCTGATCATTTCTGCTTAGTTATGTCTTCTTCTTACTTCTAATTCTTCCTTTATTTAGACTAAGGCTTGGGGGTCAATGCTCCAAAGCAAATTTTGTGTTACTAGCTCCCTTCAGCTCTCCTTTTCCTTTCATTCATTGGTTCAATTTTCTTTCTTTACTTTCTACCAGCACTTATCTCTTTAACTGGAGTATTGGAATGGATGGCTAAGCTTAGCCTACTGGGATTAGAGGAACTAGGGTTTTTGCTCTAGAACCCTGGTGGCTGGTCCTGCTCAAACTCAGTTTTCATTAATTTTGGGCAAAAAGAAAAATATTTTCAGCATTGCCTTTGTGTCTCAGACTATGTTTAGGGGCTCCTAAATAGTCTTAAAAAAATCAATGTAACATGTAGGTATTATGTATCACACCACCTCATTACAGGCAATATATATTGTAGAGAGGAGTGTTTGAAGACACAACTTAGTGTTACTGGAAAGTTCTCTCCCACCTGCCAATTCCTGAGTAACCACTCAGAGGCTTAATATTACTTATAAATGCTTGATAGGTAGCTCAGGCTTATTACTAACTAGCTCTTACACTTAAATTAACTCATAATTCTTATTTATGTTTAGCCACGAGGCTAGGTACCCTTCCTCAGTATGGTATTCCAATCTTGCTTCCTCTGCATCTGGCTGGTGACTCCTGACTCCACCCTTCTCCTCCCCAGCATTTTCAGTTTGACTTTTTTTGCCTAACTTCCTGCCCAGCTAAAAGCCTGTCAGCTTTTTATTAACCAATGAGAGTAATACATATTAATAGTGTAGAAAAGGATTGTTCCATAGAAGCTAAGCATAGCAAGACTTAGAAATCTGAAGAATCTGAGTAATCACTCTGAACTTTGTGTCCTTTGTCATTTTCTTCAGAGGAACAGGCTCCTGAGCCACCACCTCACAGTGCTTTACATCCCAACAAGATACGTCTAGAGGGAGTAGGTTGTGGGCGACCTATCTGAGTCTATTGGTGCATTGAACAGTGATTAACATTTAAACTGTATGTGAAATAGACTCCTAGTTAAAGTTCAATAATCTAAGACTTTGACTCTATTAACTTTCTTTGGAAACAATCATAGATGCCTGCTGCTTATCATGAAAAAGCCATGGCAAATGACCAACTCTCCCAACTCCTTTCCATTAACTGCAAAAGTGATTCTCCACCAAAAAGATCTGCAAATAGTGCATGCTGCAACATCAAATGTCTCCTCCTAGCTATAATTGTTGTGCAAACCATCTTGATTACAGAGAGAATAAAAGTCTGCAGAGATCCCAGTCTAGGTGAATTTGCAAGTATGCACCCAATTAAAAAAAGGTGTACTATGATGTTGATTTAAGGGTCATCGAAGACTATCAGTGTCAGCTTAGACATGGCAGTGATAACGGGGGAGTGTTTCTCCTTTTCATCTTTCTCCTTTAGTTTTGTTGACTCTGTGGGAGAGTAAGTATGAGATAGAGGAGAAGATACAGACCTGGCAGCAGTGTTATGTACCTGTAGTCTCAATTTCAGAATCAATTTATCAAAAGGAGGTGAGAAGATTTAAACGTCCAGGAACTAGGTGCTAGTTGTATATTAGAGAATCAGTCAATGTATTTGCTGACACACATATACACAAACACACACCCACACAGACAAAGAAAGAGGAACAAAATTTCAGTGGAGGAAAAAGGGTAGAGACAACTGACATTTTGTGCTTGATGGTTCCTAGACTTGTGTATACATATTATTCCTTTGTGTGTGTGTGTGTGTGTGTGTGTGTGTGTGTGTTAATGGGCATCAAACCCAAGGTCTTGTGCATACTAGGCAAGTAGGCTACCATTCAGCTACATTGTTAGCCCTTTCTTACTGACCTATGCAATAGCTCACTGAAGTAGGTTGCATTAATTCACTGGTAAGGAACTTGAGGAGAGGTTGGTATACATGAGCCTAACATTTCATGGTTAATCTTCAACTCTGAATCTACCTGATTTGAAAATTCATGGTCTTTGTAACTTCAAAGTTGCCTCTCAAAATGATTATCCTAAGAAATGAACTCCTAGGAAACAAAATTTCAGACCTCTGGTGGTATGATTTGGCTAAGATTTTCTTTTTAAAAGGCTTGAATGTTGAAGGCTTGGTCTATTGCCATTGGTGGGGCTATTGACCAATGAATGACTGGCTCATGAGGGCATCCATTTCACTAGTGGGTTACTCTGTTGTTGGATTCTTAACTGAAGGGACTATTAGGTAGGGCCTAGTTGGAGGTAGGTCACTGGGGGCTGCCTTTGGAGGGTTTTTCATGCCCCTAGTCCTTGCCCATCTTCTCTCTCTGCTTTCTGGCTGCCATGAGGTGAGGCGCTTGCCATGTCCTCCTGTTGTGATGCTTCTGCATTATCCTGGCCCTAAAACCAATAGAGTTAGTCATAAATTGAAACACGTGAAACCATGAACCAAATTAAATCTTTACCCCTCTAAGTTGAATGTTTTTCCTTGGGTATTTTGCCACAGTGATTATAAACAAAAAATAAAATACAAGACAAATAAAACGCCAGCAAACATTTCTGGACACAGAAACAATGTGGTTATAATGGCTGTTTGTTGGGTAAGCAGCTGCTAGCAGGACCAGGATACCACAGGCTGGGACATAATACAAAAGGATTCACACCTACAACAGAACTCAGGGAAGCTCTCCAGTGTGGTTTAATCAACCTCTCAGTCTGCCTGGTGGATGTAGACTGGAGAACTTAATGTTTTTTTTTTTTTTCTTATTCCACATGAGACAGGATCCTACTTTGTGATCCAGGCTGGCCTGAACTCATAATCCTTGGGCCTCAGCCTTTTGACTATTGGGATTCCAGCAAGGCATCACTATGCCAAGCTCATGTTTCCCTTTTTTTTTTAAAGCAAAAAACAAAACAGTCAGCCAATGAATTTATCTTCACCTTGGGGAAATCATTCATTTGATGATGACATTTAATAAATTCATGTTATTTCCTTCAAGGTTCTGTTTGTAAACAGAAAAGTGATTATGAGCACCCTTGTACTATTAACTGCTCTCTAGCTCCAACATCCATAGGCTCTGGTGACCATGGCTTAATTTTCTACTTTGATGAGATAAATGTTTTTGGTTCACATACAAAGAGTGAGACATGAAGTATTTGTCTTTCTGTGCCTGAATTATTTTTCTTGACCTTATCTTCTCCTATTCTATTCTTGTTGCAATGAGTGATGGGGTTTCATATTTTCATATTCTCTCTCTCTCTCTCTCTCTCTCTCTCTCTCTCTCTCCCCTTCTTAATCTCACACACACATTTATTTTTTTCAGTACTGGAAATTAAACCTAGAGACTTACACATGCTGAATAAGCACTCTACTAATAAGCTACATCCCCAGCCATCATTCTTTTTGGTGGATGAACAATATCCCATTGTGCATATATGCTACATTTTAAAGTAATAAAGTAAGTAATTTGTGTGTGTATATGTGGGTGTTCGTTGATGTTTAAGCATTTGCATTTGTATGGAGGCCAGAGGACAACCTTGAGTGTCGTTCCTCAGGATTTCTCACTGTGACCCAGGGCTTACCAATTTGATTGGGAAGGCTGACTAGAGAGCCATAGCATCTGCTTGTCTCCTCCTCCCTACTGCTGACATTATAAGCATGTGCCAACCTATCCTTTTATGTGGATGCTGGAGATTGAACTCAGGTTCTCATGTTTGTGTGATAAAGCGTGTTACCAGTTGGGCTATTCCCCCACCTCCACATTTTCTGTATCTGTTCATTCGCTGATGGACACCTAAGTTGTTGTTGTGTTTATAGTGAACAATGCTGCAGTAAGCATAAGACTAGTGCTGCAGTAAGCATAAGACTGCAGATGTCATTTAGGCATACTAATGCCTTTGCATATGCTTTCTTATTACAAATCAGGGCCTACTCCATCAGAGGACATGGAAGCACATGCCTCTGTGCACACAGACATAACCAAACTGTAAGTCATCTGTGGCCATGCTTCTGAGCAACCTGACAGAGATTTCATCTCCTATTTTCTCTAGCTTCCACCATAGTTATAGTTCCTTTTCTGAATGTCATATTTTGTGTAAAAAGTGTCCAGTATATAGTTTCTGACTCACTCATCTTCAGCTATTTTTCTATGTATTTTCTTTGCTTATTTGTTAATTATTTTATTATTCAGAAACAAACAAGGAAATAAAGCCTTGCTTCTTATTGTGGGCCTCGGCCATGGAACTTAACATTATAATAATAAGTCATAAGACCCAGAGATGTGGAGGGCTGGCAGAATGTACAGGATGTATGGAGGGATCTGCACTTCATCTTTAATTTCTTCTTGTATAAGTCTGCATTACTTATTTATTTCTTTTGCAGAGATGGGACTTGGACTCAGAGCCTTGGTCCTGTGTGCTCTATCTATCACGAAGCCACCATCTCAGCTCCATAGCTGCTTGCTCTCTGGTGGCTGAATTAGTGTGTGACTGAAGGAAACTTTGTTTTACACGTTGGTAATTCCAGACTGTGGATTTAAGTTTTCTGCCTTCAATTTCTAGATCTTCTACTTGGTACTTGGCTGATTATAATAGGCTAGGAAATGGGTCTCCAAAGAAGATCTATGCCCTTATCCCTCAGACCTGTATATGTTGCCTTACAGAGGGAAAGCATCTTTAAAACAAGATTATGGATTTTGAGATGAGATAATCCTGGAGTTTTAGAGTGAGTCCTAACTGTTATATATGTATCATTTTAAGAGGGTATGGAAGAAAACCCTCATACACACACATACACACATGCTCCTATGCACATACACACACACACACACACACACACACACACACACACACACAGAAGGCAGTGTGAAGACCAAGCAGATTTGGAGTGATGTCACTATGGATCAGTGGTTCTCAGCCTATGGGTTGCATATCAGATATCCTACATATCAGATACTTACATTATGATTTATAACAGTAGCATATTATAGTTATGAAGTAGTACTGAAGTAATTTTATGGTTGGGGCTCACCACAAGATGAGGAACGGTATTAAAGGGTTGTAGCATTTGGAAGGTTGAGAACCACTGTTAGGGACTGAGTAGTACTGGCAGCAACCAGAAAGTGGAAAAGGGATTGGCTCCTTCCTAGAGCTTCTGAGAATATTATGGTCTCATGACACTTTGATTTCAGCTTAATGATGCTAACTTGGGCTTCTTGATTCCAGAAATGTAAGAGTATAAGTTTCTGTTATTTTAAATCACCAAGTGTGTGGTAATTTGGAATAATAACCACAAGAAACTAGTCAAATGATTGTATTTTTTACATTTGTTTTCTTGTGTGTGGGAGGTACAAATGCCATGGAGCACATGTGAAAATCAGAGGACAGCTTCCAGGAGTTTGTTCTTTCATTCTATCATATGCGCCCTGGAGATTGAACTCAGGTCATTAGGGTTTGCAGCAAGTGACTTTACCTAACAAGATGTCTTACCAGCCCAGTGCAATAATTTTTTGTTTTTGTTTTTGTTTTGTTTTGTTTTTTGTTTTTTTGTTTTTCGAGACAGGGTTTCTCTGTGTAGCTTTGCACCTTTCCTGGATCTCGCTCTGTAGACCAGGCTGACCTTGAACTCACAAAGATCCGCCTGCCTCTGCCTCCCACGTGCTGGGATTAAAGGCGTACGCCACCACCGCCTGGCTCCTGGTGCAGTAATTTAGGTGTGTGCAAAACATTCACTTTGGCTCACATGTGTGAAAACTCAAATAATAACAATACTTACCTCATAATGTTATCATAAATATTAAATTTATACTTATATGTTTATAATGTATGCATAATCACAAGATCTCTATAAAGCAGTGTTCATACATATAGAGACTACATTATGCTTTTCTTGGTCATTCTACACACACACACACACACACACACACACACATACACACACATAAAAATAAAAAAAGCTGAGGAGTCTAAAACTACAGGGAATGGCAGTACCATGAGTTGAGAGAAACCTAGGTCTCTCCACCACTGTGTGGAAGAAACACAGATAACTGCAAACACCTGCATGGGGGTGACATGGGAGTAAATGGAGATTTATTTCTCTGTACTGTTGTAAATCATTAATTTGATGCCTACTGTTAACAGTAGCCAGCACTGCACTAATACCATTTCAGAGTTCCTTGCGCTTTTGAGACATAAAGGTCACTAAGTATCTTTTCCAGACTTTAGATCTTGTTGGGGAAAGAGTCTGCCAAGAAAAAGTTGTTGATGCATATACCCGACAATTTTATTCGTGAACTTATTGGAAGCAAATGAGCACAGAATCCATAAAGGCCATTTTCAGTGAGCCACTTTTCTGATTCCAGTTGCATTCTAATTAATATCATGGAGCGTTAGCAAACTAAGTAAGGAGCAATTATTAGCTATCAGATTCTGGGTCTGGGAGAGAAATGATAGTACATTGTGCATAATTTTTGCATCATTAAAAATTAAATCCCATAAGCATAATGACTCAAACATCAGACTCTGACAGTATCTGCAGATGATAAACTGTGGGATGTAAGAAAACAATTTACTATGTAATGGTGCAATATTTTTTAGTTAGACAGAATTTCTTCAAAAAAAGGCAAAAATATATTATGTATCAAATTGTTTCTAGAGATGGCAGAATGAGAACCATTATTTAATGTTGTTTTCTCTCATGTTCAATTCTATGCACATATAGGATGGGCTGTTGTACAGAGAACTTTTATAAATTTTCTATTTTGTAGAAGGTAATTGAATGAGAAGAACATGGCTTTCTTTGTCAAATAGACAGACATGTGTTTGAATATTAGGTCCGTGACCTCTGTAACTGTGTGAATTTGTGTAAGACTCCTAATATTACACATTTTTGATTTTGTCACCTACTTTCTTGACTAGAGTTTTTGTGCAGATTAAGTGACAGGACATAGTTAGAGCAAGTAACATTGCATCCAGCACAGCACAGACACTTAGTTAATGACAGTTCTCTCCTTTCTCTGCCACGCTGAGCTAAAGGGGGTACCTCATGTGTCTAGCTTGAACCACAGTAGAGACCCAAACCTGCTTGCTGAAATCTCACAGGAGTTCCTGAAGACCCAGCTGTGAAATTTGTGAATGCTAACCAGTTAGTGGTACCACCACAGCCAGCTTCTATGGAGGGTCTGAGAAAGGACTTTCTGGGAGCCTCTTGATTTGTTTTTGCTTTGCACTTGTTTCTTCAGTGACTTCAGGCTTTCAAAGGAAATTAGATGTAGTTTATATCCAAGCCTACTAACAGTATTAAGACATGTACTCATGAGAAGAAGACATTTATATCTGGTATTGGTTCCAGAGGCAAAGTACTGCAATGCCAATCCTTGGCCACAGAAAATCCAAGAGACTGGATTATGACTTCTAACTGGTGATGATATGACTTCTACTTTTAGGCACAGTATTTTAAATTATATGTGTATGTATATGTGCCATAAGAGGGTGGTGGATCCCCTGGAGCTGTAGTTACAGGCAGTTGTGAGCTGCCCAACATGAGTGCTGGGAACCAAACTAAGATTCTCTTGAAGGGCAACAAGCACTCTTAGGTACTGAACCATCTCTTTAGCCCTTTATTTATTTGTAAAAACAATATTGTTATTCATTCTTTGAGAATAATTAAAATGTATTGTGATCATT
Source organism: Peromyscus nudipes (assembly GCA_902168325.1). Classification (NCBI taxonomy): domain Eukaryota; kingdom Metazoa; phylum Chordata; class Mammalia; order Rodentia; family Cricetidae; genus Peromyscus; species Peromyscus nudipes. Next base: position 32,880 of record CABHPH010146122.1, on the reverse strand, counting down.
CTCACCCCTGAACTCCTCCCGTATCCACTCTCCCTACCCATCCAACTTTGAGTCCTTTTCTTTTTCTCCTTCTCTTCCTCCTCTTTCTCTCTCTCTTTTTCCCATTGAGTCCAGTTTCTGTTGTCCAAATAGTCTTAATGTGAGTTTTGCTCTTGAGTGTGGTCAATCTACCTGGGTTCATGCCATTAGAGCAAGATGACTATCTCTTTCCTGGTAGCTATCAAATGCCAATAGCTCCTCAGTTAGTAGAAGGGTTTGGCACCTACAGCCTCCCCACAGGCTGGGATTTCGTGTGGCTTCAGCTTTCCCAAGTCTTGTTCATGTTTTTACAATCACCATGAGTTCATATGTACAACTGCCCTGCTGTGTCTGGAAAGCACTGTAAGTCATCCTCCATCTCTGGCTCTTGCAATCTTTCTATCCCCTTTTCCTTGAAGTTCCCTGAGCCTTGGGGTGGTGTGTGTGTGTGTGTGTGTGTGTGTGTGTGTGTGTGTGTGTGTGTGTTATGTGTGAGTCTCTGTATTAGTGGTTAGCTGCTTCAGGAAGAAGGGTCTCTGATGAGGATTGAGAGATGCACTGATCTATGGGTATAGTAATATGCCATTAAGAGTCATTTTAACACTGATTCCATTGATCAGATAATAATATTAAGTTCTTCAATAGGGTCTATGAACTATCTAGCCACATGCTTTTGCCCCTGTTAACAGTGTCATGAATGAGTTCCATCTCATTGTGTGGACCTTAGATATGACCAGAAAGTGGTTGTTTACTCCCACAACATTCGTGCTCCTATTATACTGGTGGGCATATCTATAACGTATCAATTTGAAATGGAAGTTTCATGTTTGTAAATATTTAGCATTGTAGTTTTTTTCTTTTACAGATTGCCTCTCAATCAGTGCAGTTGTGTGTGTTGGGGCCATGTGGTACTGAAGAATTTACATTTTTATTTATACTTTATGAGATGGAATGAGAAAGAGAAAAATCATACATCAAATGGATTGGAAAGAGATGAGACACAATGAATTGATGCCAAACAAAATAATAGCAAAGATGAAGAAATTTGGCTTGCGAATGGGCATCTAACCATCTTTCCAGTTCTGTCACTCCTGGTTTGTCATCTGGCTAGCTTGCACAAGCACTTTGGGCTTGGCTTTTATGTTCTAGAATGTGGTTGTGAAGAAAGACGTTACCTAGATGTTTTTACTTGTCTTGTTTGTGTCTTGAAACCATTGATTTCAACACCTAATTCTTCAAGTGTCTAGGGGGAAATCACTGCTGGAGGTTTAAAAGTAGAGTTCTAGTACTTTGAAGAAGGAGGAGTGTGGGCGAAACACCAGAAACTGAAGGTGATATAACCTCTTGTTAACAATAGTGATTGTAGACTATAAATAGAGTGAACTGTGGAACTTTAAGATCAGTGTGACCTAACCACAATGATCACACAGAGCCGTTTAAAGAGGAATTAGAAAGAGTGTGTTCATTTGGAACAGCTTCTGTCTGCTTTTCAACTCTTGTAGTAATAGATAAATAAGTAAATTCATTAACAAAATCAGGCCGATTCACCAAATATTTTACATGTACATGCATGCACATGACTATAAAAGCTATGATTGGATACCAATAACTTAATAGGATCATCCAACAATAGATCACAGGAAAAATTGAAAGTAGAGTGCTTTTAGACGGAGAGAGGGTGAGACATGAGGACACTGCCTTCTATCTTTGAACATCTGACATCTTTTTGTGTCTTTGAAGTTTTGTTTTTTTTATTATAATATTAATGGAGAGGAGAGAACAGAAAGGGGAAGATAGCACATATTTGTTCTTTTTTGCTCAGAGTGAGAAGATTGTAGCTTTCAAAAGACAAAAGCCCAGGAACTTGGAAAGGGTGAAAAAAAACACAGATCGATGGTTGGGATAAATGGATATTTCATCCTTGTTTTACTCCAAGAATATTTATCAAGGGTTTATTATAAGTCAAATCCTAAATCACAAAGGAAAAGTGAATGGGAAAAGATAACACAGTGTCTACAATATGTCTGACTTGATGTGGAATTACAGTTGCAATATGTGAAATTTCCAGGGAGCAAGAGAATGGGAGTGTAGAATGGGGTGGTGGTGAGGCTACCTGGGGATGGGGTGGTGATGAGGCTGCCTGGGGATGGGGTGGGGGAAGTGACAGCTCCAGAAACCATATGGGAATGTTCTAAAGAAAAATATTTTGTATTGGTAGAAGTATTAAGGCAACTCCACGTGGTTAAAAGGGAGGTTTATTTTGTGGGGTAACTTAACAAGTAAAGGGGTAGGTTACAGGATCTGGGAAAGGTGTAGCGCCATCCAGCAGTGTTCTCTGAAGAACTGTACTCGATTTACCTCTAGCGTGCAGGATCCAGGAGCCAAGAGTGCCCGCTAGGGTCTTAAGGGCTCCTCTCTCGCCGCCTGCGTGACAGTTACTGGAAGCCTCAATGGGGGTAGTAGTTCCAGATCAAAGCTGGAACAGGTACCCACTACAATTATGTGGTAAATTAATGAGAAGAGAGGTTGCTGAAAGCAAAGGGAAGGGCCATGGCGAGCAGGAAATATACTGACAGGGTTAAAGGCGTTATTGCAACAATTGGACCTGGAATTACAGTCTTACAGGTTTAACACTGTGCCCGATAGCTCTACAGTCAAGGGTGAAAAGGAGAAGAGATGTATTTATTCTCAGTAAAGAGAGAACTTACGATTTTCTTTATAACTTTTTTTCTTAACTGCTGTAAACTGGAGAAATTGAGCCGATAGAAAATGAAAAGGAAAGGGTCCCTGACTATGTTGTTCCTTGATAGAGATGATCTCATTAGTCTACGCAACTCCAGGACATTATACTCACTTTGCACAAATATAAATGAAAACTCAGAAATTTTAAGTACTACCTGGCTAAGGCCATCCAGCTGGTTAAGTGGTAGAACCAGGATTCTATGTCCTTTGCCAGTGAAATTGGATGAAGCAGGTGCAGTTTAGCCAGGAGACTGGAACCATACCAATTATCTTTAAAGAAGCGAATGCTGAAAACTGTATCACTGATGTTAAGGGGTGTGGATCCGTGGGTCTTGTGCTGAGAATATGTGATACCTTGGGTTTGCTCCTCAGCAACCACGTGGGGAAACCCAAAGTACAAACAGGCAAATGCACATCAAGGGCCCACAGAAGTAGCAACTGCGGGAAGGAGCCAGTGACCTTGGGATTGAGGGAATAAATGGAGGAGACTGGAATTAAATCTAGAAGCCCCTGGGGCAGTGCTGGCTGTGTTGGTATCCGTGGGAGTTGACGTCGAGGGAACTGCAAACTAGAATCAGCTGCCGCTACCAGGGTGTTTTTCTTGCCACCAAGAAACTTCACGAGGGTGATTGATGCTCCAAGAAAAGGAAGATGAGACCCCAAACCCCTTTTCTTCTCCTCCTGAATGCTAGTTTCCCTTGGCGCCCCTGTTGGCAAAAGCCACTGACGGGAGGAAGGCGCCAGGTCATCAGAACCCAGTGAAGAACGTGGGTCTGCAGCAGGAGGCTAGTTTAACCACTACCACAAAGAGACGGTCGGGACTATGGGTTCGCCATGCCTGTCTCCAGCAGTTCTGAAGGGTATTGTGCCTAACAGGAGGAGTAACAGATTTTAATACTGGTTTTGGAGAAATTGACATGAGCAGCCACGTTTCACTAATCTCTGTGAATTAGTGTAAAACTTGAAACTACAAAATACATTAGGAAGAAGCATAGCTCTAGCATTTAAGCATATACAGAACTACTTTAATTGGATGTTAAATAAAAATGAATATTAATTGTCCTGTGCAATGAGGTAGAAAAAAGACAAGTAATTGTTTAGCTACTGAATACTCTGTTTTGGGACATAAGGACAATTAACTTAAAAGCCTTGCTCAGAACATATACTTTTCTCCCCATCAAATGTTTCTCTTTTCCAAAAGCAAAAAGAACAGAACAAAGCGAACCCTTCCCACAAGAACAACACTTATGAAAAAGTTAAACAGAAATGAAGAAAGAAAACATCCCAAAGCCCACAGGAATGACAATTCCTGGTTAACTGTAAAAAAAATGGAGAATGTAATTGAGACAGATGACCAGATTTAGGAAAAATAAACTTCACCATTAAAATCTAATTAAATATTTGCATTTCAGCATTAAGTTTCTTCTCAAAAGTTTTATGAGCAGCAGGGTGACAGTGAAGATTATTGACTATAATTTGCCCAAGTTTTTTAAACGAAATTAGTTTTGTGCAATATATGGAAGGGTGACTCCGCCACACTTACCCAGCGGCTGCTTTATTATTCTTTTAAAGTGAATCATTTATAACTGTTCTCTCAGGTCTTTTATCAGCCACTTATCTCCTTCAACTGGACTTGTGACGCCAAGGGATAAAATGAATTGCTGGCTAATATTGTGGGAATTAATCAGACTGCAACAGCGGGAGAGTAATGACTTACTTACAGTGAGATATTTGCATTTGGCAGCGAAATCAAAACAAAAATATAAAGACATTTAATCTTTGGTTTCACCATGAACACTGGAACATGTTGACAGTTCAAAGAGATAAAAATAAATACAAAAATTGTCCTTTAATTTTGTGTGATTACCTAATCAGAAGCACACATTCTGAGAAGGAAGGTTTTTTTTTGGATATATATGTATGTATATTACATATATATATATATATATATATATATAATATCCATGTAGCCAAAAAGCGGGTGAGTTACCTGCTTACCAAATACACAGATTTTTCCCTCCTCAGAGGATGTATTGTGTTGTGTAAAGTACATAGACTATAAGACATCCACATTTAAATCCATTTCTTTTCTTTAAATGCTGTTTCCTGGTCATGCCATATTATTTCTTGAAACATAATTATTCTTGTGAGTGAAAGGACAATGACTATATCTTGAGAGCCATTGTGGAGAGTGGAGATTGTAAAGGAAATGTACAAGGCACTTATTTAATGAGTGATAGCAATGGTTTATCCTATAATGAAGAGAATTTCAGATTCTGTTTTCTGTGGTTCTAGAGTGTTTTGTATACAGCAAAGAATAATATAGCAAAGCTCCTGGTTGGAGCTGTGATAACTCTACTCTCCAAGTCTGTGCTTACATTAGTATAGCTGTAGTCAAGGAGAGGGAGACCTTGGGAGGATCTTGTGGATCTTGTATATTCCCCATTTCTAGAACAATTTGCTGCCTCTTTTTGTAGATGTTGATTTGTTAGAGGTAGAGACTGTATTTTAATTTTTATTGTTTTTAAAATAGATTTATTTGTGTGTGTGTGTGTGTGTGTGTGTGTGTGTGTGTGTGTGTGTGTGAGAGAGAGAGAGAGAGAGAGAGAGAGAGAGAACACAGGTGTCTATGGAGGTCAGAAGATGGTGTCAGATCCCCTGAAGGTTGTGATCTGTGTGATAGAGATGCTGGGAACTGAACTCTGGTCTTCTGGAAGAGCAGAATGTGCTCTTAACTGGTGAGCCATCTCCACATCCCTATTTATATTGCTGCAAAAATCTTCAAGCTGACGTACAGTAGATAGTAAAGACTAAGTAAAATGTACAACGGAGGGGGGGGTATTGTTAGTTTCATTTCTGTTGATGTGATTAAAAAACACTCCTTCCAAAAGCCACTTACAAGGGGAGAGGGTTTATTTTAGCTTATACTTCAAGATAATAATTCATCACTGAGGAAGTCAGGGTAGGAACCCAGAGCAGGAACCTGGGGCAGAAAGTATATAGGAATGCAATTTACTAGCTTATGCTCAGCTAGCTTTCTTTCTTTCTCTTTAGTTTTTTGAGACAGAGTTTCTCTGTGTAGGCCTGGCTATTCTGAAACTCACTGTGTTGACCAGGCTGGCCTTGAACTCACATAGATCCGCCTGCCTCTGCCTCCCCTCTGGAGTGCTGGGATTAAGGGCATGCACCACCACCACCACCACCACCACCACCACCACCACCACCACCACCACCTCCAAGCTAGCTTTCTTATATAGTTCAGGAATACCTGCCTAGTGATGGTACTACTTACAGTGGGCCTCTACATCAATTAGTAACCAATAAAATGCTTGCAGATATACTCACAGGCCAATCTGCTGGAGGCAGTTCTTCAATTGAGATTCCCTCTTTTCAGGAGACTGGAGGCATGTCAAACTGATAACAAAGCCTATCTAGGACCAGCAAGGGAATTGTTTTTATATCCCAAACTCCTGGATGATGTTGTTATTCTTTTCCCAAGAATCCTCTCACTTGACTTTACTATTTTGCCAGTAAACTGTTCCATGGACCTTTTGTTAGAATTTGATTCAGAATAGAATTTAGGAATGGAAGATAGATTTTATCTTTAAATCAGCTATACAAAAAACAAAGTCCTACTGGATAGTCCTCTGGTTTCTAGTCTGAAAAAAGAGCATGTTCAATGATGGTCATTGCCAGCCACAGGCCTGGGATCAGGAGAAACAATGTCATGAGTTTGCTGTGTTCTTGCTCTAGTTTTCTTTTATATGTTAAAATATAAGCCCTCTTTGGGTATTATTTTTCTTGACAATCAAAGGCTTGGATTGGAAGAGTGGGAAAAAGTTGAAGGGTCAGGATCTGATTCTCATTCTTCCTGTTAACATAACTTACACGCCACTGGAGCAAAGGGTGTCTCTCTTGATTCACAGAGAGACAATAAGGGCTCTGAGATATCCTTCTTATAGCCAGATGCTGGACAAATGCTTTGCCTATAAAGTCAGTGTCCAACTGTATCTCAGCAAGTATCAGACTTTAAAATATGTGCTGAGAGTGAGAAATGCACAAGAAATTACCTTCATTTTTTGTGAACTATAGGCTTAATGTGAAACTCTGATTCAAAATCCTTGATGTCAGAGAGTGAGGCTTGCCTATTTATTCTCTGCTACTTCCACAAAAACCTTGAGACTAAACAATTTTTAAAGACAAGAAGTTTATTTTTCACATCTTTGGAGGGGAGGAAGTTCAGTCTTATGTGTTGGCCTCTGGATAGGGAAGGCCTTTTCCATGCTATGCTCCTTAGCTTCTTGCTGTGTCCTCACATGGTGAGGCATCTCATGGCAAGAGAAATCCAACTTGCAGACTCAAGCCCTTTTATATCTGATATTATTCTATTTGTAAAGGTGAAGCCCTAATGACCTAAATGCCTCCCATTAGGCCACGCCTCTTAGCAATATTGCCTTGAGGATCAGCAGAAGGTTATCTTCCCAGTCCTCCATCTTCTTTTTATATCATAAACAGACACAGTGAGGGCAAAGAGGGAAGTTGTTTGTTCGTTTGTTTGGTTTTTGGTTTTTCAAGACAGGGTTTCTCTGTGTAGCTTTGCGCCTTTCCTGGAACTCACTTGGTAGCCCACGCTGGCCTTGAACTCATAGAGATCTGCCTGCCTCTGCCTCCTGAGTGCTGAGATTAAAGGCGTGCTGGGATTAAAGGTGTTTTATCATGGTATAATCTGATGAGTGTATGATAATTATTGGACACAGGTTAATATTCTAAAATAAAGACAATAAAGCTGATTACATAAGTTAAATAATACAACCAAATATGAGGAATAACTCAAGCCAGTTACATTACCCAGAATGACGAGGTGTAACACATTCTTCCAGGAGCCTCTCTGTAGAGTGAATCATAGGATAACAAGTTTAGTGACCTGTTCTGCTCACCTGAACAGTACATCATATCTATCATCATATCTATCTTTCCATTTTGTTAAATCTATGTCTTTATAGCATTTAAGTTTTTTTTATTATGGAAAGCTTTAAAATCTACTAAAGCACCTATCATAATACCTAACTTATGCCCTGTATTAACATCATCTGTTATCTAATCATGTTCTGAGTCCACTTCTGACTCCTTCTCATACTTCCCCATCAATGGGTCATTTAAAACAAGTCCCAAATGTCGTATTTGTTTTAGTTTATCAGAGATACTGCAACAAATTGCCACAACCTAAGTGGCTCACATAACCAGGAATTTATTCTCTTATGACCATGAAGCTGAACGGTGTGAAATCAAGGTGTTGACAGGGATGGTTTCTTCCAGAAACTCTGAGGGCAGGTCTTTTCCATGCTTTACTCCTTAGCTTCTTGGAATGGTGAAAATTCTTGGCTTGTAGATGCATCCTTCCTCCCTCTGCCTCTGTCACATGGCCTTCTTCTCTGTGTATGTCATATGTTTCTCTGTCTCACAACCTTAAACACAGCAGTCACTGAGTTTATAGACGCCCGCCACAAATTCTAGGGGAAATAATCTCTCCTACCTGTACCTCAGAACTCATGTTCTATTGTTTGAATATTCCAGTTTTTCAGGCTGTTTTGTATTGATGATAGTACTGGTCATTTCTAGATTTCTAGTTAAAAGCACTTATCTTTTAACTCCTCTGCAAGACAGCTTGGTGACAATGATTCAAGTTTCCAATCTGATATGCTTTGCCAAGCTGTCTCTTAAATTATCTCCTAGAAGTGCTAATTTACACACTCAAACAGTGTGGGAGTATACACCCAAGAAACTCACATTTTGTTCATTTTTCCTGGTTTACCAATTTGAAAGGCGAGAAATATTTTTATATTTTTTGCTTGTGAGCCTAGCATTTAATGGCTGAGCCATCTCTCCAGCCCGAGAAATATTTTTTATTTTTAAAAAATTATAAGTAGGTAAGGGTGATTTTAAAAAATGAAAATGTGTAATAGTGGTTGAAATCTGAAAGAACAGCTAAAGAGTACTTCAGTGCTTGAGCTCACAAGAGATTCAGAAAAAATCATTTCCACGAACACCACTTGTATCATGAAGTTCAGCGGAAAAGCACTAGAGGAACGCTATTAATCTTCTCTATGTAGGGTATATACATTACACTCTGGGATGCTTATAGTCGAAGATGAATGCCCTGCAGATCAAGGAAATAACCTCTTTAAGTTTCTGTGGACAATTGTAACAAAATGTTCAATCTAAAGGAATTATTGCCCATTGGAGGTCACTTCTTTAACCAAGGGGCAATACTTTCTCCAATTACTTATTTCACAGCCAGGTTGTATACCAGGCTTTTGTTCATTTAGAAAAAGGAAACAAAATGCCATTTTAGATATTCTGCCATCCCATTTGCCATCAGTCAGACCTATTGGGTTAGCTAATAGAATTGTGTAGGACATGGCCAATTCCCTGCTGGAAGATCAAATGGCTTTGGAGACTTGAATGACCCAAAACAATAGTTTAAGACTTCAGAAAGTGATGTTTTGTCCCATATTTTTTTTACCATCTTCCATTAGTAGCTTTGATTTAGAAATATCAAATTTTTGTTCTGTAATTATCATACCACATGTTTATTTATAATATTTACTCTATAAAGTTATACATATAGTGAATTGTGAATACTCCTTCATGTCCCCTTAAGAATAATTTGGAATATATTTCTCAAGTTTGTCTATGAAGCATTACATGAAAACATTATTAATATTTTTTAAAAAATGAAATTGGGTTTATATTCTCCTGAAATTTCACTAAAAACCCCTTATTCATACACATTGCAAATTTTCATCATGGAAGTACAGATGTATTTCATTTTAATAGCTGCAGTGTATACCACTGGAAAATATATCATGTTTAGTTGTTTCCCTGTTGATTTGGGTTGTTGCTGATTTTTCACTTCAGAAAAAAAAAATGCTTCACATTTTCATGTACGATATCTAATTCTGAAAGCATCTTCATAGAACAGATTCATAGATGATCAGTTGCGGAATTAGGGAGTAAAGCTTGTGTACTTTACATGTTGATAGGTAGACTTGACTAACTCATCCTCTTTCCCCCTGAGGAAGGTTCCTTGGGGTCTAGTCCCACTCACAGTGCACTGGAGTCCTAAAGGCTGCATTTTACTTTGAATTTTGTTTTGGTGAATTAGACAATATCTTGGATTACATGAAACCAAGACTTCTAGAGGTCTCCAAACACCTCAATTTCCAGTTCTGGAGTTCCTTTGTGTCTATGTCGTCTTTCCTTGCCCAAGAGTCAAACTGGTCCAGTAGAGGTCTTACAGAACAGAACATCCAGGCGATCCACCTGCCCCACTGAGGGGTTTGGGGGTGTTCTGTTTAAGGAATGATCAGGGTTGGAGCCTAAAAACAGTTCTTAGTGTGCCTGTGCACTTGGAAGGCACTTTTAGCACAAATACACTTCACCTAGCAGACCATGTGACAAATGACAGCAGGAACTGTTCATTGAATGTCTACTGTGTATGAGGTGTTATGTATACTTATCTAATTTGATTCTCACAGAAAGCCAAGAACTGCAGTATTTATCTATCCATTTTATAGACCTAAAGCTCAGAGAGAAGCAACTTTTTCACAAAATGACTGAACAGCAAACCTAGGATTCACATACATTGTCTAAATCTGAAGTCCACATTCATTTATTGATAGGAGGCTTTTTCTCAGTAGCCACATCAGACTTCAGTCCACTACGATTTTCTTTTTGGTTTTCAAGGAATCTCAGAATATAGTAAGGCTGGTCTTGAATTTGCTATTCTCTTGTCTCAGCTGCTGGAATGGTGGGATTTTAGGTGTGTGTCACCACATCCAACTTTAGGTGATTCTTTTTTTAAAATTTTTAATTCATTTTACTCACCAACCACAATTTCACCCAATCCCTCCTCTTGTTCCCCCCAACTTCTCCCCGTCCTCCCCATCCACTCCTCCAAAAGGGTAAGGCCTCCCATGGGGAGTCAACAAAGAGTGGTACATTCAGTTGAGGCAGAACCAAGTCCCTCCCCACTGCATCAAGGCTGAGTAAGGCATCCCACCATAGGGAATGGGCTACAAAAAGCCAGCTCATACACCAGGGATAGATCCTGATCCCACTGCCAGGGACCCCTTAAACAGACCAAGCTACACAACTGTCTCCCACATGCAGAGGGCCTAGTTCAGTCTCATGCAGGCTCTATAGCTGTCGGTCTAGAGTTTGTGAGTTCCCACAAGCTTGGTTCAGTTGTCTCTATAGATTTCCCCATCAAGATCTTGACCCCACCCCCTTGCTCATATAATAATCCATCTTCCCTCTCTTCGACTGGACTCCTGAGGCTTGGCCTAGTGCTTGACTGTGGATCTCTGCATCTGCTTCCATCAGTTACTAGATGAAGGCTCTATGATGACAGTGAGGGTATTCACCAATCTGATTACAGCACACACCTGTGAACACCTTGTCTTTGACAAAGAAACCAAAACAGTACAATGGAAAAAAGAAAGCATATTCAACAAATAGTACTGGTGTAAATGGATGTCAACATGTAGAAGATTGCAAATAGATCTATCACCATGCACAAAACTCAAGTCCAAGTGAATCAAGCACCTCAACATAAATCCAGTTACACTGAACCTGATAGAGGAGAAAGGAGGAAGTAGCTTCGAATGCATTGGCAAAGAGACTACTTCCTAAATATAACACCAGTAGCACAGACACTAAGAGCAACAATCAATAAATGGGACCTCCTGAATCTGAAAAGCTTTTCTAAGGCAAATGACATGGTAAATAAGACAAAATGACGGCCTACAGAATGGGAAAATATCTTCACCAACCCCACATCTGACAGAGAGCTGATCTCCAAAATATATGAAGAACTCAAGAAACTAGACATCAAAATACCAAATAATCCAATTAAAAAATGAGCTACAGATCTAAACAGAGAATTCTCAACAGAAGAATCTCAAATTTAAGGAATTGCTCAACATCCTTAGTCATCATGGAAATGCAAATCAAAGCAACTCTGAGATACCATCTTACACCAATCAGAATGGCTAAGATCAAAAACACAAATGACAGCTTATGTTGGAGAGGATGTGAAGCAAGGGGAACACTCCTCCACTGATGGTGGGAGTGCAAACTTGTACAGCCACTTTGGAAATCAATATGAAGGTTTCTCAGAAAATTGGGAATCAATCTACCTCAAGACCCAATGATACCATTTTTGGGCATATACCCAAGGGATGCTCAATCATTCTACAAGGACACTTGCTTGACTGTGTTCATCAGTAGCATTATTCATAATAGACAGAACCTGGAAACAACCTAGGTACTCATTAACCAAAGAATGGATTAGGAAAATATAGTACATTTACACAATGGAGTATTACTCAGCTGTTAAAAACAATGACATCAAGAAATTTGAAGGCAAATGGATGGAATTAGAAAAAATAATCCTGAATGAGGTAACCCAGACCCATACAAACATGGTATATTCTCACTCATAAATGGATATTAGCTGTAAAATAAAGGATAACCATGCTACAATCCACAGCCCTAGAGAGGCTATGTAACAAGGAGGGCCCAAGTGGGCCATTTACACCAACTCTTGCAGGCTATAAGAATTTCAGAAATTACTTTGAAATCAGAAGAATTCAGTACAGATCCTTGTTAGCTACCTTCTATATCTTACAAAGTTGGCATGCAAGGCAAACCTGTTTTCAACCCCATAATGTCTGAAATCTATTAGCAATGCCTAATAGAATTACGTAGGTGGACTGAGATAATATTTATTTATGAGACTAGGTGAGTTGTTGTCATATATCAAGAGTGTCTATATGATAATTCCTGGGTCTGTAGAAGGGCTAGAGTGCTAAGAATACAGAAAGTACTCATTTTATCCTCATAATGAAGCAATCCTGGGCCTCTGGTTTATTTGATGAATGATCATGTGTACAGAGGGACTTTAGAAGGGTGTTCACACAGAGGCCTGAGCCCTGACCACACATGTCTCTGTATGCTATGCTATATCTTTCATGGAGGACTCTCCAACACTTGCCCCTTTCCATCAGTTTATCAGATTTAATATATACAGGAAAATACCCCGTGTGCTTGAATGGCCAGGTTTGAGAATGTATTTTCTTTTTATAACACAAGACCTTTTAAAAGGTGTTGGTGATCTATAATCTGAGGCTGTCTCATGAAGTCCTAGATTGCTTGCAGTGAGATAGATTGTATCTGCATAGTAACACATTAAAGACAGGGACATCTGCACAGTTTCCCCTGGTGCTTTATAACTGGTCGCTTCCTTTAAAATCTGCATCTGTTATATAGCTCCTAAGTAAATGGTGCACATTTTGCTTAAAGACGGGACAGACTGTAAGGACTAAATTTTATTTTTTTCTGACCATTAGTGCCTGTCATCAAACAGATTGTGAAAACACACACATTTTTGAGCTGTAAGCAGACATTTTGTATGCATCCCCACAAGGGACACATTTAGTTCTCTTAAAAATGTGTGCATACATTTATTTGTTAATATACACATCTATTCCTTTATTTAGGAAATATTTTGTGATTCTCAGTGGGGAATTCTGAATTTATGTATTGTTATATGATTTAAAGAAGAGATTTATAAAACTATCTTTTTTTTCCATCCAAGGATGATGTAATCTTAATAATTATTGAAGCTGGGTGATGGGCATATGTGAGAATGCTATAGGATTCTCTCTGTTTGTGCATATTTAGAACTTGGCTAAATACAAATTAGACTGAGAAGATTATGTTTTCATGAGCACAAATATACCCAATGTCACCATTGCTCTGTCTGTAGTGGAACTATAAAACTCCACATTAGATTGAGAAGAGATCCTAAGTGCTCAGTATAAAATCAGATGACTGAGCACAACCGTTGTTCTGTTAGCCTTTGATGAGAGTCAAGTGTTTTTATTGCATTATAGTCCAACTGCACTGTGGAGAGTCAGGGTAATTTACTTAGAATTGTAAATGTCCAGCGTAAGATTTTTATCTTAATCCCATTCTGTGTGCCCATCTTTTGATTATCTGAGTTTTCTGTCTATGGCTCATTCATGCTTTCTTTGTCCTGTATTAAGGGATATTTAACTTTTCAAGTGACGCAAGCAAAACTTAGAACATGAGAATTACCATTCACTCTGGTTTGAGTTTGATTTCTATGTAACTTTGAGAAATACTTGATTTCTCTGAAAATCTGTGTTTTTGTTTTCCATAAACAGAATTGATGTAAAAAGAGTCCTTCCAGCATTTTGGTAAAGATTAAAATAGAGTGAATAAGATATTCTTCACAAACTGGAAAGCCCTTACAGCTGGAAGATGTTATAATTGTGTCTTCGGAGATATTCTAAGTGTAAGAAACACATAGGTAACCAGAGTTCAGACTATACACAGGTCAGGGTAATATCTGTGGGAAGCAGAAGGAAAGAGTTGGACAACATTTTCCACACCACATAGTAGTTTTCAAATGTTGACATGCCCCTGGGAACTTGCTAAGATTCCTGACTGCCAACCAATCCCCCAGAAAACTGATTCAGAAACTTTAGGGTGAGGGCAAGGATTTGCATTTTTTAATGACCATCCCTGATGATTCTGATGTAGGTAGCCCAAAGATTACAATTTGGAGAACACAGCTTCTAAGGTGTAAAATGTTATCCATTTGAAGGATTTCTCTAGTTTGAAAGAAGATTCTGGGAAGAGGAAATATGTAATCCCAGGAGTAAATCAATCAGAAGAAAACATCAAATATAGCACAAAGGAAAGAATTTTGAATGCAAACTCCCTAAGATCCTTCAAATGGCATCCCATAATCACAACTAAACTTAAATAAGAACATACTTCTAAAAAATTGTCTTCCTGCTCTCTATTTATGACTCTCCAGGTGATTTTGTATCTATGTGGATGTAGCCTTAAGGGAATGTTACTGTGGAGACTTTATTTGTATTTTCTGAATTACTTTGAGTACAATTACTGTTTTGTCAGGAAACCATAGCTTTTCCTTTAGATAATTGACTTTAGAGGGGTTTGTTGCATTGTTAAATGTGATTTTTATTTAGACTTAGCCCTAAAAAATTTCCTGTGGGGAATACATCTTTAGCTTTGTAATGGAAAAATAGGTTTTGATTAAAAGAAAATTGCTTTATAGTCAATTTTTTACAAGAATTGGGACAATTGCATTAGATGAGATTGCCCTGTATGACTACTCTCCAAATGTTATTTACTTTTTTATAATATAGCATTATTCAGTGTTCTCTTTATTTTCTTAAATTTGCCTTCTCCATTCAGACTGTTGCAGTCTGATTTCCTAATTATGTAATACTTAAACCAAATAATATGAAGGATATAAAAGTGTTTTGGAATATAAAATAAACGTGTAAGAGGTTTTTATATTGCAGAATTTTGTTCCTCATTGCACCACATAAGTCATCCCTAGATTCTTGGAGGTTTTGCATGAAGGATATTGTACACTTATACACATAAACACACACACACACATATGAACATACACACACACATACACATCACTCTATGTAGAGAACGGTGCAAAAATCCTACCTCATTATGTGTAGGATAAAGTGAGCAAGTCAGAATGCCATCCTAAGTTTCCCTTTGTCATCTACATATTTATGCCTAGGAGATAGACAGGAAAGTAGCGATAGGTATTTTAAAGAAAAAAACATCTTATCACCTTTAATACTAACTTTTGGAGATTGATGAGGTATTTTAATTTATATGATGGATTTTAGTGACGGCCTCCTTTCAATGTACCCAAAGGAGTGGCATAAGGACCATGTTTTCTTTCCATTGCTGTTGGTGCCATCAGGAGGAAGGCTTTATCCCAGAATGCTCAGATGAAGGGACTCTAGTGGCATATTATTTTCAAAGTGTGTGAGCAGGGTCAGAAACATTGAGACACCCAGACATGGAAAGATGGGAAGTTGTTACCATTGAAAGGATGGAAAAGTCAAGAGAAAGAACAGCATTGTGTTAGTCTCGTCACAGCCAAGCCTATGAGAAAGGAGTTCCTGCCTGGCTGAAATTGTCATAGTGGAAGGACATAGAAACAGAGGATGAAGCTGGTAAGAGGAGGAATAGATGGCTCAGCTTCTCTTTCCATCACCTCCAATTGGTGTACCCAGCACCAGTCAGTTAGTAAGGAAGCCCAGATGATGGGGTCAGCAAGGATCAATGTCCTGGGATGCAGAATCACAGCAGAGTAGATGGGTGGAGGTGAAGCATACACAGCACAGTTGTTCTTTGGCATCCACTGAAGATCATGCCTCCCCATCTTCTCAATTCTCCACCTGCTTCTTTTCAGGTAAAAATATTATAATGCAATATTTGGGGCTGTGACTCATTTTGACCGAAATTCATGAGAATGGTGATTGATTGACCTGAGAAATATTAGCTGATCAAATTTTTCACATGAATAAATTGGAAGTTTGAAAATTTGAAATGAAATGAAAATATTTTATGTGTAAGTTTGCATTTTGGATTCCTAGAAGAATAATTTGAGTAACAGATTTTTAGGCAGGGTATATTAGAAATATGATGATGCTTATCACATTTTTTATTTTAGCTATGAATATTTGAATGAAGGTAGTTCAAAGTGAATGTTTCCATTTAGTTTTTGATTCCAAGGTTTTTTGTTATTGTTGCATATAAATGTATATATGTATGTATATATACATATGTGTGTATATGCTTTACATATTATTATATATTTTATTATAGATATGCCTTGTATATATGTTTTGATGTGTCTCTTTTGAAGTATATTTATCAATGACATTTTTACTTTTATTAAAAGAAGCACCATTAAAACTATTTAGCTTTATCTTAAACCTGAGCCTAGGAAGGTATTATATGGTGAGTAAGGGAGGGCATGAAGAATAGGTAAAATTTACATCAAGAACTAACATGATATGATAACTTTAAGGATGTGGTAGTGTTATGCACCTTGGCAATAACCAACAGCTTTTTAATTGAACTTAAAATCTGTTCAACAATAGGGAAACTACTGGAAAACTAGCTAGCTAGTTAGTACTAGTAACTAACTAGTTACTGGAGGAGAATCTACAATCACTAATCCACTAAACCAGTATAATTCCTAACAATAATCTATAGACACTTGTCCTTACACCTACAGATGAGTTTAGTCTTCACTCCTCATCAGGGAAACTTTTCTTTGCAACAGACAGAGACCATTACGGAAAACCACAACCAATCAATATGCTGAGTTGTGGAGCTCAGTCCCAATGGATACATCTACCAATCACTCCCACACTAATGCTCAAGGAACATTGTGGAAGAGGGGATGGAAAGACTCTAAAAGTCGGAGGACCAGAAAGTTCATTATGAGATTGTTTCTCCTGGTAATGTCAGAAGCTGCACCCATAAAGCATCACTAACGTGACTGCCTAAATGTGAGCTGAACAAGGACACCACCAATGGACAAGCCAAAATGGGTAGGAAAAGCCCGTGAAGCCTCAAACCTACACAAAGAACTATAAGCAACCAAAGAAAGCTGGGATTGGGAGAGGTGGTCTTCCCCAGGGATGAGAACACCAATTGGTTGTCCGTTGGTTGTCAAATGGTCAGCCCTGAAAACATAATACAAGAAACCTTTTATGGACTTAGAAGGCAATATTTAGTAATACATGTATGTGTGAAATAAGAGGTCATGAATCTAAAGGAGAGTGAGGAGGGGGTACATAGGAGGGCTTGGAGGGAGGGAAGGGAGGTGAAAATGTTATAATTTATAATCTCAAAAATAAAATTCCAAAAGGAAGAAAAAGATAAAAAGAATGGGTGGGATTAAAAAATGTGGGAACATAAAATCTAAGTCAAAAT
Source organism: Peromyscus nudipes (assembly GCA_902168325.1). Classification (NCBI taxonomy): domain Eukaryota; kingdom Metazoa; phylum Chordata; class Mammalia; order Rodentia; family Cricetidae; genus Peromyscus; species Peromyscus nudipes. Next base: position 15,237 of record CABHPH010146122.1, on the reverse strand, counting down.
GGTAGGGAGAGAGTTGCTAAATAAAGAATGTATCTTGTTTATTTGCATATTTACTGTACTTCAAATTGTGAGCAGTCTGACAGAAATTGAATGTGGATTTTCCATTTAAATACAAATCAATTAACTACTAAGTAACTAAATTGCACTACTGCCACTTGTCTCAGTTAAACAATTTGGATTAAAGAAAGAGAAAAACATGGGAGTCAGCATTAGCATTAGATGTAACTAGAGGTCTGAGGTGACTGAGGACAGGCTGTTGGGCTTTACGACATGGCTGATGGACAGTGTTGGTGAGGATGACGCATACAGAGAAGATGTGTTGCTAATGATCATTGTGGTCTGTGGCAGATATTGGTAGTCGAATTGGTATTATTATTGAGAGATCTGATAGATAGTGCCTGTGGTGGTAGAAATATTGGAAACTCTAAAGGTAAAGCTGAAAAGTTGGGAGAGGAGCTGGCGCTGGGAGTAAGGATGTTGATGTTGAGTGGTAGTGACGTTACCAGTAATGCTCAAGGTGATGATAGGGCTTATGCAAAGAGGTCACATGACCTTTACATTTCTCAAATGCGTCTCTGGTTAAAAACAAATAATGAAACTCAGTAAGTTTGCTTGCAAGGAGATTTATCACACTAAACACTCACTTTGCAGATGCTCTCGAAGCATTTCCTTAATTACAGATATTAGCGTCACGCTGAGCCAAAAAGCATCACTCCTGTCGATTTCAACACAGTGCACAAGTTCTTTCAATAAATATTACTCAACTCCAATTACTGAAAACTTTTCGAATAAAATGGACTTCTCCTACTCAATACAATGCACTTGTAATAATTTTTTTTTAACATGAAGATAATGCAATTCCCTTGGGGGTTATCTTCTATCCCTGTTTCCAAAGCACCTAGAATTATATCTTCTGAGACTTGGTATCTGTCTCTTACACTTAGCTGCCAAGCAAAATAATTTCACTTTTTATCAACCTTCTTCTTACTTCATAGCATAAACATACATCATTTGAAATACTGAATCTGCAAGTCGTCCAGTAGATATAATATATGGTCACTTTTCCCCCTTGACTGAATATGTGAAATTACACAAAAATGCTCAGAGTAACAGTTTCTATTTTTATTGTTTAAAGTTAGCTCCTGCCTTCTCCTTAGCAACAGTTGACTCATCTATCAGTTCAGTGAATCACTTTAGATTATAAAGACCAGCATGAACTCTACTCAACAAACTCAAGTTGCTTAAACAACTGGAATGTCTTCCAATTTGACACAGCTCAGCATATCAAGTATATAGGAGTATACATTTAATTGCTGGTTTCTATCTATTGAATATTTGTAGCAGAAATTTTATATGCATAGTTTTTGCATAGTTTCTCTCCACTTAAAACATAAATAGAACAAAGCCTGAGAAGTCTTACTACTATGTGGCTCCGGTGGGTTTTGAATTCAGGTACCTGATGGAGCATAGAGTTTTATTTGAATATTTATGAAATTAATATAAATTGTATTGCCATATTTGGGGCTTTCTGAAACTTAGTTCTGTAGACTCTCAGTTACTGACCTTTAATTTAATTTAATCATTTTATTTTTCCATTGCACTACATTTATTTAGTTATTTATTGACATGTTCATTGTACATGGTATTGGGTTTCATAGAGACATTTTCATGTAAATATATTATGCACTTTGGTCACATTCATATGTGTGTGTGTGTGTGTGTGTGTGTGTGTGTGTGTGTGTATGAGATTATGTATCTATATAAAGTCCAGAATCTAAAACTGAGAGAAAATATGTGATATTTGTCTGAATTTTACTTCATTTAAAATGACTATCTCCAGTTAGTCCATTTTCCACAAAAACATAATTTCGTTTCTCTTTATGGCTGAATATAACTCCATTGAGTATATATATATCTATCTATCTATATATATATATATCTATATATATCATCTTCTTTATTCATTCATCTGCTGACAGACACCTAGGTTGATTCTATAGCTTGTTGATTGTTAATAATGGTGCATTAAACATAGATGTGCAAATATTTCTTTGGTATGCTGGCATAGAGTCCTTCAGGTAAGTGTCCAGGAGTGGTATATCCAAGTCACATAGTAGTTCTATTATCATTTTAATGTTTCAAAAAGCCCCTGAGATGATTTTCGTAGTGAATGGATTTATTTATATCCTTACTAGCAGTATACAATCCCTACTTCCTCTGGACCTCCATTATCAACAGTGTTTATAGTTATTTGTTTTCTTTTCTTTCTTTCTTTTTTTGGTTTTTTGAGACAGGATTTCTGTGTGTAGCTTTGGCACCTTTCCTGGAACTCATTCTATAGCCCAGGCTGGCCTCGAACTCACAGAGATCCACCTGGCTCTGCCTCCTGAGTGCAGGGATTAAAGGCATGAGCCACCACCGCCCAGCTAGTTATTTGTTTTCTTAACGACAGCTATCCTGTCTGACTTGGGTAAAATGACCTTAGTGTTGTTTTATGTTTGTTTATGTGTTTTTTACTTTCCTGATGGCCAAGAATGCTGGACACTTTTCATATGTTTATTGGCCTTTTTTAAATTTCATCTTTTGAGAACTGTCTGTTTTATTGGTCTCTATAGATTGGACAATTTTGTTTCTTGGTATTTAGCTTGAGTTCTTTATATTTTCTAGATAGTACTCCTTTTTCAGATACATAGATTTGTCTTAGTTAACTTTTCTATTGTTGTGACAAAACACCATGACCAAAGCAACTTATAAAGACAAAACAAAAAACAATTGAGGGCTTGCTTAAAGTTTCAGAGGGTGAGTCCAATATCATCATGGTGGGAAGCATGGCAGCAGGTGGGAAGGTAGACAGGCATGGTGCTGGAGCAGCACCTGAGTGCTTACATCTAATCCAAGAGCACTACGCTGAGGGAGAGAGGGAAGGAGAGAAGGAGGGATGGATGGATGGATGGATGGATAGATAGATAGATAGATAGATAGATAGATAGATAGATAGATAGATACTAACTAGGATAGTCACGGGCTTTTGAAACCATAAAGCCTTTCCCTAGTGATACACCTTCCTCAACAAGGCCACACCTGCTAGTCTTTCCCAAACAGTTTCACAAGCATTCAAATATATGAGTCATTGTGGGGCATTCTCATTCAAACCATCACACGATCTCACAAATTTGCTTTCTGTTCTTGACTGTCTCTTTACTAACATAGCTTCTTCCTTTGTTGTGAGAAAGCCCTGACATTTCATGCACTCCCATTTGTCATTTTTTTGGGGTTCATTTTATTTATTTAGCTATTGGAGTCCTTTTCAGATAGTCCTTATCTATGTGCAGATCTTGAGGTATTTTTCTTGTCTTTTTCTGCAGTTTTGGAGTTTTGGAGTTTCAGGTCTTACATTATGATCTTTTATCTAATTTAAATTCTTTTTGTATGAGGTGAGAGATATCAATCTCTTTTTGTTCTTTTATATATGGGTATCCAATTTCTCCATCATCATTTGTTGAAGATGTTGACTTTATACCGATGTATTCTTTTGCATTCTTTATAAAAAAAATGAGGAACCTATAGCTACATGGCTTTTTTTTTAATCTGGGTCCTTATTATATTTCATCAACCTAAGTGTCTTTTTTTTTTCTTTTTGTGCCAGTACCATGTAGTTTTGTTACTGTGTCTCTGGACTAGATCTTGAAATGAAATGAAGCACAGTGATATCTTTCTTTTTCTTTCTTTCTTTCTTTCTTTCTTTCTTTCTTTCTTTCTTTCTTTCTTTCTTTCT
>CABHPH010146121.1:27595-53708 GCA_902168325.1 Peromyscus nudipes | reverse complement strand
TTGGATCGTTCATGTAGATGCATGATTTATTATTATTTTTATTTAACTCAGTTAATATTTATTCTTTTCCGCCTTACAGATTTAGTCCTGGGAAAAGGGGGACAAGCAGCCCCTGTCTCTTGGGACCCTCACTGTTGGCCCTTGCTGGGGGAGGACAGGAAAGCCTTGGTCTTGGGCCGGGCTCTGAGAAGTGCTACACAGGCAGAGAGCAGGGGGGAGGCCCTGCCTGGTGTCTCAGGTGCAGGTCCAGCAAGGTGTGGTCCGGGAAGGAGATCTGGTCACCCATGATGAAGGTCGGACATGTCCGTGGTTCTGGGACAGCACTGTCTCAAAAGGCTTTAGGTGCCCGGGCAGGACCTTCACATAGTCATCTTTACTCTCCAAATACTGGGTGTAGAGGAGGGGGACGTATTTGCTGCGAAGGTCCTCCAGCCATCATTCACCGCATCCACCAGTGCGGGCCTCCTTACGTATTGATAGATGCCTTTAATCGCCCATTCCCCTTTTAAGATTGCTTTTCACTTTAGATTGATAATAATGAGAATTGACAAGGTGCGTCAAGAGGATCGAGTGCTGAAGGCCAGCATGAGCTACATAGTGAGACCCTGCCTTAAAGTAATGAATTTTTCCCTTGAGATTTGTGGTTTGCTTTTATTTTTTGAGCAGCAGTTCTCAACCCTTGGGGGTTGAACGACCCTTTCACAGGGGTCGCATATCAAACATCCTGCATATCAAATATTTACATTACGATTCATAACAGAAAATTATAGTTATGAAGTAGCAAACATAACTTTATGGTTAGGGGTCACCACATCGTTAGGGACTGTATTAAAGGTTTAGGAAAGTTGAGAACCACTGTTTTAGAAGAAATCAGGATCGCAGAATAAAAAATTCTATTCTAAAACTAATTTGTAATTGAAAACAATTGAGGGAATTTTCTCTAACATTTAAAGATGAAATATCAGGGGCTGGAGGGAAGGCTCTGTGATTAAGAGCCCGTGGGCCACACTTCCTGAGGACCTGGGTTCGATTCCCACCACCCACCTGGTCGTTCATAACTGTGACTCCAGTTGGAAGGGACTGATACTCTCTCCTGACCTCAGAGGGCATGCCTAGTTTTTTCTGTCCCTTTGTGCAGTGGTTTACAGCGAGTGCAATACTTTGTGGCTTCCTCAGAATACTTTTTGTGGTAATATTTTCAGAGGCAGACCTAAGGGGAGGGATAGGGCGCGTGGTTGGGAGCAGTGCACCTTTTAATTGTTTATTAATTGGTGTGTGTGTAGTGGTTGGGGGGGATGCGTGTGCCGTGGAGGTCAGAGGATAACTTTGTGGATTTGGTTCTTTCCTTCCACTTTTTGGGGGTGGTTTTAGGGATCTAACTCAGACTGCCAGTCTCCATGGCAAGCACCTTTGCTTGCTGAGCTACCTTGCCAGCCTTCTTTTCTAAAAATGTATATAACACATCATAATGACTTTCATTTTATTTTAATTTGTAAAGAGACCGTCTTGCTATGGTGCCCAGACTGGAGTGCAGTGGTTAGTCACAGGCTCCGTCAAACTGATTAGCACCAGAGTTTGGACTGGCTCTGGTTTCCCGTTCATCCCTTCTTAGACAACCTGTTGGTCCCTTGCTCCTGTGAGGTCATCATGTTGATAGCCCAGAGCCCCTGGACTCAAGTGATCCTTCTGCCTCAGCCTCCTGCACACACGCATCACCACACTCGGCCATGACATGAAAACTTTTTTTTTTTTTTTTTTTTTTTGGTGTTTTGAGACAGGGTTTCTCTGTGTAACAGCCCTAGATATCCTGGAACTCACTTTGTAGCTTGAAGACCAAGTTGGCCTCAAACTCACAGAAATCCACCTCCCTCTGCCTCCCAAGTACTGGGATTAAAGGTGTGCACCATCACGCCAATGGCCATGGTGACTTAAAAAAATATATCAAATCCATTTTGGTGAGACTTCCTAGGTCACTTTATAAAATCATAGAAATTAGTGGGGTGGGGGTGGGGGCTTTGCAGTGGTGCACGCCTTTAATGCCAGCACTCGGGAGGCAGAGGCAGATGGATCTCTGTGAGTTCGAGGCCAGCCTGGTCTACAGAGGGAGCTCCAGGACAGGCACCAAAACTACACAGGGGAACCCTGTCTCGAAAAACCAAAAACAAACAAACAAAGAAACAAAGAAGAACCATGAAAGGCTAGTCTAAGCCCTTCATTTATACCGGGGAAGCTGTGGCCCATGAGCTGTTTGGGGAAGGGTGATATAGTTACTGAATGGGAGACTCAGGGTTACAGCGTGCAATATTAGCTTCAAAGTTCTCATAACAGTGAGAACTTCACACGGTCTCTGTTAGTCTCCGGTACAGTGGAGTAAATAAAGAATCCCGTATGTGGCAGTGAACAAAGCTAACAGAAGAGAGCTGTGAGGTGAACGTTGAAGGTGTACGTGATGTCAGATCATTTGTGTGTGTGTGTGTGTGTGGTGTATGCATGCCCACGTGTGTGTGTGTGTGTGTGTGTGTGTGTGTGTGTGTGTAGGTCAGAGAGGACATTGGGAGTCTTCCCTTTTCATTCCCCATCTTTTTTCTTAATTGAAAATAATTTTTTCATACATTGTATTCTGACTCAGTCTCCCAGCTGGACCTTGAACCTACTTTGTCTCCGTGGCTGTGAAGAGACACCATGACCAAGGCAACTTATAAAAGAACGCATTTAATTGGAGGCTTGCTTAGAGTTTCAGAGGGTTAGTCTGTGACCATCTGTAGTGGGGAGCATGGCAGCAGGCAGGCAGGCAGGCACTGAGGCAGTAGCTGAGAGCTTACATCTTATCTGAAATCTGGAGGCAGAGAAAGAGAGAGGGAGGGAGGGAGGGAGGGAGAGAGAGAGACTGAGAGACAGATCCTGACTGGGTGGGCCTCAAAGCCTCCACCAAAGTTACGCTTCCTAATCCTTCCCAAAACAGTTTCATCAACTAGGGGCCAAGCATTCAAATATATGAGCCTATAGGCGCATTCTCATTCAAATTGCCACACAACTATTGGTTAGATTGACTGGCCAGCAAACAGTGCCCCCACCTCCAGCTGTCAGTCTCTACCTCCATGCCCAGCCAGCTCTGGGGTTGCTGGGTCACTGGGGATCTGAAGTCAGGTTCTAATGCATGTGCAGTAAGCTAGTTACCCACTCAGCCATCTCCTCAGCTCTAGAGAATATTTTTGAGGTGGATAATTTTTCTTCTCTATCCCAGCATCCGATATTCTTGAGTGACAATTCAGTTGCACTTATGGAGTTACACCCACATACCATTAATCAAAACTTCCTTTAGCTATTGAACAATAGCCTACTCCCAACTGATACATCTACATACAACACAATTAACTCCTGAACACAACTCAGGGATCCTTGTGGAAGAGAGGGCAGAAAGATTGTAAGAGCTGGAGGAATAGGAGTTTGCTGTGAGAGTGTGTGTGGGAGGCCAGCTCCCACTTTTTCCATGGTTTCTGTGAGGAGGAGAGGGGGATAAGAAAATAGTAGATAGAAAGATAGTGAAGAGGAGAAAGACAGAAACACAGGATAGCTTTGGGAGGACCTGGATCAAAACCCAGTGGCCCCTCTGCCTCTTCTAAAGGGCTTTTTATAACAATACCAAGGGGTGGGGCAAAAGACCTTCCTCTTGCAAGATCAAAGCACACTGCACAGCCAAGTGTAGACCCTTCCAAACACCTGGTAACCACGCCTGTGGTCAAACCATCCTCTATACAGCCCTGCTGGGTAAAGCAAGCTCAGATTCTTGAACCCTGAGTAAGTTCTCACTAGAAACCTCTGTGTGTCTCCTTGGAATGTCAGAAGCTACTCCCATAAAGTATCACCAACATAACTGCCCAAACATCAGCTGAACAAGGATGGCACCAATAGACATTTTAACATGGACAGGAAATTGGCCTCATGCTAACATGAGACCTCAATTCTACACAATGAACGACAGGCAACTAAGGAATTTTGAGAGTGGGAGCAACAGTCTTCCTCAGGGATGGGCATACAAGTTACCAAATGGCCAGTCCTGAAAACAAACATACAAGTAACATTATACCAACTGAGCAGGCTGCATATGTATTATGTATGTAGTAACACACACACACACACACACACACACACACACACACACACACACACAACAATAGTTAATGAAAAGAGAGGTCATGAATTTGAAAGAGAGCAAGTAGGGGTATATGGGAGACTTTGGGAAGGGGAAGAGAAAAATGATGTAATTATAATCTCAAAAACAAAATGCAGAGTAGAAACCCCCCCCACAAGTTTATAGTTTCTGAATATCCAGAGTGTGGTCATGTGTTGACTAGGCCCTCTCACTGGTAAAAGATATAAGGCAATTGACTTATGATCTCGATGACTGGAGAGATGACAGATGAGTCCTAGAACACCGACTCTCAGGGAAAACCTTTTGAAAAGGAAAAGTGGGTCAAGGAGAAGGGGAAGGCACTGATTACGAGAGACTGAAGTTGTCCCAAATCAGAGGAAGACACAGACACTTTTATCAGGGTTGTTAAGTACTTTTCATTTGGTAATTTTCCACTAGGCTTGAGGATGATACTTATTAAAAAAAAAAAAGACTTTTTGGGACTGGGAGATGGCTCAGCCATTAAGACTGTGCACTGATCTTGCAGAGGACCAGGGTTCATTTCCCAGCACCCACAAGGGGTAGCTCACAACTCTTTGTAATTTCAGCTCTGGGGGATCTGACACCCTCTTGTAGACTCTGAGGGCAGCTACACTCATGTGTGCATTTGAGTGCATGTGCATGCACGCGCACACGTGCGTGCGCACACACATACACACAGAAACACATAATTAAAATATTTATTTCCCATGTAAGAATTTTTTTTTGTCATGTTTAGATACAGATCAGTGACCAGTTCAGGTGTGGAAACAGCAGAGTTTCGTCCTTGTGATAAGAATGGAAAAACAAGGAAGGGCACATCTCACACAGTATTGATGAAGGAAGAGGCATTTTTACTTTCATAGAATATTTATTAAAAACCAAGAGTCTGTCTCTTGTCCCCATGAGGGTCTTCATCTACTTCATTCTTCCCCAACTTTCCCTTCAACTTCAACTGGGAAGTGGGGTGGAGGTCCTTTATCTTATATGACTATTCAGTAGTGTTGACTCTACTGATCTTTGGACAGTATAGAAATCTTTTTATTTTATTTTATATTTGAGACAGGCTCTCACAATGTTGTTCTGGCTGTCCTGGAACTTGCTATGTAGACCAGGCTGGCGTTGAACTTACTGAGATTCACCTGCCTTTACCTTCCAAGATTAAAGGCGTGTGCTACCATGCTCGGCTATAAATCTCTTGATGTTTGACTCAATGGGGAGAAGACTGAAGAAGGTATAGGTGCTTAGTCTAAGATGGATTGAGAATCCAGTAGTGAACATCATGTTGATGGACCTGGTTACATCTGGAAGACACAAATGCTATGAGCATATTAAGCAAGAAGGGGCCCAATATCAAAAGTAGGAACTGGCTGTGGTAGCCTGTGCTGTGATCCCAGCACTTTGGAGGTGGAGAGAACAGAATCAGAGTTCAAGGTCAAAAACAAAAGTAAAGTAATGGTGGGACTGCAGAGTTGGCCCTGTGGTTAAGAGCACCTGTTGCTTGTGCAGAGGACCCAGATTTGATTTCCAGTACCTACATGATAGCTTACAACATCTGTAGCTCTAATTCCTATAACAGGTCTTTCTTTGGACCACCAGTTACTGAATAGTGACACTGAGACTTTTTATTAATTATGAAAGCTTGGCCTTAGCTTAGGCTGTTCCCAATTAGCTCTTAAAACTTAAATTAACCCATTTATCTTAATCTACATTCTGCCACATGGCTCGTTACCTCTCCACAGTACCATATGTCTTACTTCCTCCACATCTGGCTGTTGAATCTCCCACCTCAGATTATTTCACAAAGTTCCCATCTTTCCCTGGAAGTCCCGCCTATCCTCTTTTGCCTAGCTATTGGCCGTTCAGCTCTTTATTAAACCAATCAGAAGGTGACTTAGGCAGATGAGGAAGGACAAAGACATCTTCACACAGTGTACAAAAAGATTATCCCAACAAATTCCAGGGAATCCATTACTTTCTTCTGACCTTTGTGGGCACCAGGTATGCACACAGTGCACATATACATGCAGGCAAAACACTTATACACATAAAGTAAAACAAATAAATCTTAAAAAAGGTAGAAAATTGGAATGGCCACCAGAATAATAAAAGTCACGTGAAATTTTACAGTGTTGACATATATCTCTTTTGGTTATATTTATGTGACAAGACACAGTTAGCAGAGGCAGGCGGATCTCTGTGAGTTCGAGGCCAGCCTGGTCTACAGAGTGAGTTCCAGGAAAGCTCCAAAGCTACACAGAGAAACCCTGTCTCAAAAAACCAAAAACCAAAAAGAAAAAAAGACAGTTAGCTTCAGTCAGTTTGACACACCTGGGAAGAGGGAACCTCCACTGAGGAATTGTGTTTATCAGATTGGTCTGTGAGCATGTCTGTCAGGGCATTTTTTTTTTTAACTGCTAAATGATGGAGGAGGGCCCCACCCACTGTGAGCAGTAACATCCTTAGGTAGATGGGCCTGACCTGTATAAGAAAGGTAGTTGCAGGTGAGCCCATGAACAAACCAGTTGGTAGCATTCCTTTGTGGTTTCTGCTTCAAGCTCCTGTTTTGAGTTCCCACCTTGGCTGTCCTCAGGACGGACTATCATCTGTAAGTTGAAATAAACCCTTTTCTCCCTCAAGTTGCTTTCGGTCAGTTTTTAATCAGAGCAACAGAAAAAGAAAGGAGAACACAGGCATTTGCTTTTCTTGTATTTCTCCTTAATATCTACTTAACTACATGAGGAAGAATTGAGGCGGGAGTGGATAAGAGAAGGTAATATGGGGGATGGAGAGATGGCTCAGCGGTTAAGAGCACTGACTGCTCTTCCTGAGGACCCAGGTTCAATTCCCAGCACCCACAAGGTGGCTCACAACTGTCTGTAACTCCAAGATCTGATACCATCACGAAGACATACATACAGGCAAAAACAACAATGCACATAAAATAAAAATAAATAAAAATTAAAGATAAAAGAGAAGGTAATAGGAGAATTCAATCAAAGGACACACACATACATATATACATACATGAAATGTCATAATTAAACTGGTCATTTTGTATAACTGATATATTTTAATAAAAACAGGTGGTGCTTGGGAACCCAAAGATCCTTCCTATTATACCTTCTGTTTTGGGGGGGCGGTTGTTTTTGTATTTTGAGACAGGGTCTCCTGTAGCCCAGGCTGGCCTTCAGTTCACTATGTAGCTGAGGATGACCTTGAATTGCTAACCCTCCTGGCTCCACCTCCCAGGTGTTGGGAACTACAGGCATCTGCCACCATGCCTAGTTTTCATATTTTTACTCCAACACTAACTAAGGAATTTCGAGTAGTAGGCTAGCCAGCACAATCTGTTGTACTCTTTACATCCTTTGAAAATAGCGCTTTCATTAAAGCTTTTAGTATTTTTCTTAATGAAAGTCACCCCATCGAGTAAAGAACGTGGCTCTTCCCAGATGGCTTCTATAAGAATCATCCCCTTCAAAGGCATAGCTTGAGTTGGGGACAGCTGATTTTGGTCTTGGAACTAGATTTCCTTTTATTTTATTGTTTTGCTTTTTTTTTTGAGACAGAGTCTCTCTCTGTGTAGCACTGGCTGGCCTGACAGTCTGTTAAAAGTCCGTGGGCGCCTTGTTTTATGTCTTCATGGAGTTTATGGGAAAACAACAGCTTCTACCGTTTACCAACTGACACTTGTCTGTATCCCATCACTTAAGGCAGGAGGATCAGAAGTTCAAGGCCTTTTGGGCTATACAACAACTTTAACTTGTTTGTCTCAAACAAACAAACAAACAAACAAACAAACAAACAAACAAACAAACACACAACAAAGCAAACCAAACCCCAAACCAACCAACTAAAAAACAAACCCACAGCCAGCCTGCCAGCCTGCCAGCTCAGAAGTCAGACCTTTAATCCCAGTGTCAGGAGAAGTAAACATTGTAGAGGAAGGGCTGGGGACATAGCTTAGCTAGCATGAAGGAGGCCCTGGGTTTGATCCTCAGCACCCCATAAAACTGTGAAAGATTGTCTTGGGCTCCATAGAGAGTGGGAGGGCTTCAATCCTCTAGGCCATTAAGCAGCACAGATATTTTCATACAACTTTTATCAAAGGTCCCAGGATTTGACCTTCATCCTGCAGACCTAATGATCTTTGTAATGGCTGGCTTTAGAGAATCCCTAATGTACAAAGCCTGTTAGTAGAATGTATACTTTTAAAATTTGTTTTCATTATTTTGAGTAATTAGGACTATTTACATTGACGTTTCCACCCTGTAAGCCAGTGTTCTCAACCTGTGGGTCGCAACCACTTTGGGGTCTCAAATCAGATATTTACATCATAGCAGTAGCAAAATTACAGTTACGGAGTAGCAACAAAAATAACTTTATGGTTAGGGGTCACCACAATGGTGAGGAACTGTATTAAAGGATCGAAGCATTAGGAAGGTTGAGAACCACTGCACATAAGAAGAAGTTAAATTTGCTGTTCTTTGAAACATGGGCTCGTTCGGCACAGATTGCTCTTGAACTTATAATTTTCCTGCCTCAGCCTCTGAAGTGCTAGGATTACAGGTATGACCAGCCCAAGAAGTTACTCTTTATCAGAGGGATTCTCAAACATACATTAAAATGATGGTAATTAGTCAAAACAGGCTCAAGGGGACACTTCTGGAAGTCAGTGCACCTGGGAACTGGACTTCTCATGACTGAGGGTTAGGACACCATGAACACGACTCCTCATGACTGAGGGTTAGGACACCATGAACAGGACTCCTCATGACTGAGAGTTAGGACCACACAGTGTGAGCAGAGTCTGGCTGGGAGTTTATTGGATTTTCTTCCTGAACGCTGACCTCTGCTGACTTTCCTAAGTAGACCGCATAGCTGCTGACGTGGAATTCAGAGTCTCTTTTCAGATCCAGGCTGGTTTTATTTACTTTGTATTATTACACACAGCATTGTCTTTGACCAAGAAACACTCTTTATAGCCAATGAAGTGCAACAGGCACCGTGTTAGCTGTTAGCTGGTGGGCAAGAAGGCTCATGCTTAGCTAGCTTTCATACACAGGACAGGAACACCTACCTCGGGAATGGGTGCCACCAAGAGTGGGCTGGACCCTCCTAAATAAATTGGCAATCAAGACAATCCCCCACAAACACGCCCACCCACTTGCCAATCCTATCTAGATATTCCCTTCCAAATTTTCTTCCCAGGTAATCTAGGTTGTGTCAAGTTGGCAGTTAAAGCTATCAGGGACAACCAAATAATAAATTAACCGCTAAAAAAAAAGAATAGCTGAAAAGATGGCTCAGTGGTTAAGAACACCAGTAGCTCTTCCAGAGGTCCTGAGTTCAATTCCCAACAACTACTAAACCTCTGAACTGTAAGCAAGCTGCAATGAAATGTTTTCCTTTATAAGAGTTGCCACGGTCATGGTGTCTCTTCAGAGAAACAGAAGCCCTAACTAAGCATGCATGGAGCCATGAGTTCAACCCCCAGTCACACACAAACAGATCCTAGTACTTGGAGGGGAAGGCAGGAGGATCAGAAGTTCAAGGTCATCCTCGACTACATAGGAGTTTGAGGGATGTGATCTACAGTAGACCTCATCTCAAAGAAAAAAAGCATTAATTTTTGGAAGGATTTCCTTAGCTGTTGCTAAATTGTTGTCTAGATAAGTTTTCTGAGTTTACACTCACAGTAGAAGTATTGTCGTATCTCTGTGTATACAGTCCTGACTTTCTTATGCTATCATTATTTTAAACCTTTGGCAACAAGCAAGAGCTAGTATCTCCATTATTTCAATTAATTACTCAACTTGTGTTAATTTTTTTAAAAAATTTATTCTGTTTTGTGTTCATTCGTGTTTTGCCTGCATGTTGATATCTGTGTGAGGGTGTCAGATTCCTCTGGAACTGGAGTTACAGACAAGTGTGAGCTGCCATATGGATGCTGGGAATTGAACTCGGGTCCTCTGGAAGAACAGCCAGTGCTGTTAACCACTGAACCAGCTCTCCAACCCCATGTTAATTATCTTTTTATATAATAGGCATTATTTTTTCATTTTTTTTGGGAAAAAGAGTTGGATTTATTAAGAAAAGCTTTTAGGGGCTGGAGAGATAGCTCAGGGGTTAAGGTCATTGGCTGATTTTCCAGAGGCCCTGAGTTCAATTGCCAGCAACCATATGGTGGGTCACAACCATCTGCAATGAGATTTGGCGCCCTCTTCTGGTCTTCAGGCATACATACAGGCAGAACATTGTATACATAATCAATCAATCAATTTTTAAAAATGCTTAAAAAAAGAAAAACTTTTAATACATATATTTAATCACAGGCCTTAGGATAGGGACATTTATGGAAATGGCTGTATATATCCAAGAGTGGGTGTCGGTAGAAGGTAAAATGTTGCACAATTAAATGTCTTAGGGCTGTAGTGATGGCTCAGTGGTTAAGAGCACTTGTTGCTCTTACAGAGGACCCAGGTTTGAGTCCTAACACCCACATGGTAGCTCACAATCCTGTGACTCCAGTTCCAGGAGATCTGGTGCCATCTTCTGTCCTCTGTGGGCACCTGCATAGATGGTGCATAGACATGCATACCCTTGAAAAAACAGACCAACCCACCCAGACACGTTATTCATTTATTTTAGGAAATGAGACCATAGGATGGTTTCTCAGGAGCACAGGCAGGAGTGCAGGCTAAGAGACCAAACAGAGGTCGGGAGGTCAAAGAAATCCAGAGTCCACTATGATGAGCAAGCCAAGGCACGTGTTGACGGCAAGTGAGGTTTAGAATCTTGTTTGTGAGATTCTCAGAAAGTTACAAGGTTAGCTCTGCCAGAAGAGTAAGATTAAAATGAAGGCTCTGGCCTTAAGCACAACACCGTTGTTTTTAACATTCATATTTGGACTATGTCTGTAGAAAGAGAATATCGGTACCGGTAGCGGCTCAGTCCATACAGTGCTTGCCAAGCATGCACGAGGACCTGATTTGGGGTCCCCAGTCCGTACATAAGAAGCCAGGCTCACTGACATGCATCCCTAATCCCAGCATTGGGGAAATCCCTGGGGCCTTCTGGCCAGCCAGTCTAGTTGAACGGGTGAGCCCCAGGTTCTGCAAGAGACCCCATCTCAAAAATATAAGATGGGGAGCAACAGAGGAAGATGCCTACCCAGTGTTGACCTCTGACCTCCCTGTGTATCCACACACATGCACACACATACCGACATATATACCCATGTAAAAATAAATGAATAAATTAAAAAACCCTGAATTTGAAAAAAGGGTGGGTATCGTCTTCGTGTAGGCAATCTACATAGGGAATTTTGTCAGTTGTTTCTAAGTTCTTGGCACTCAGTGGGTGAGAGACCAGCAAGACTTGGTGAGGGACTGTCCTTTTCTTCCCTGTGAATCTGAGTTTTTCCTGTCATTCTGCCTCTGAGACTTTCATCCCTTCATCCTAAGGATCGATGTAGCTGAATATCATTTTCTGAAAACTTTTCACTGCTGAGCACAGGCGCAGATTCTTTCTATCTGGGGATCAGAAGTCTCGACCTGCCTGATCTAAGGAGATAAGAGCTTTGAACTTGGAGATGAAAGGGTTATCACACAGTGCTTGTTTGGGAAAGGATGTCAGTACTCAGAATATCAAACCACACAGATAAACCAATCAGATTCACCAGGCCCCTCCCTCCCCAAAGGCTATAAACAGTGAAGACTGCTGAGAGTCACTTTCAGATAAGCAGTAGCCAGGGAGCAGCGGAGCCCAGCTGAACTGCCTAGAGGAAACAGACCCGTGAGATGACTGGACAAGGCTCAGGCCAACTGAGCCACCTGGAAAGGAACCCCCAACCCTTTGAGCTGCCTGCACTGTGTGAACACGGTACATATACACATGCAGGCAAAACACCCACTCACACCAACTAAAAACCTCAGAAACGGTTTTATTTATGTGTGTGTCGTCGGTGTGTTAGTGTGCATGTGTGTCGGTGACCACAGAAGTCAGAAGAGGGCACTGGATCCCCTGCAACTGGAGTTACAGATGGTTGTGAGCCACCACGTGGGTGCTAGAAACCTAACCGAGGTCCTCTGTAAGAGCAGCCAGTGCAAGCTGGGCATGGTGGCGCACGCCTTTAATCCTAGCACTCGGGAGGCAGAGGCAGGAGGATCTCTGTGAGTTTGAGGCGAGCCTGGTCTACAAAGCAAGTTTTAGGACAGGACTCTGTTACATAGAGAAAACCTGTCTCCAAAAAATCCTAAAAACTAAAAACTAAAAAAAAAAAAAAAAAAAAAAAGAGCAGCCAGTGCTTTTCACTTCTAAGCGATCTCTTTAGCCCCAAGAACTAATCTTCTCATAGTTGCTTTCAATGGTTTCTGAGAACCGATTTCTTGCTTATACCATGATGAGTCTTCATATTCTTTGGTTTGATAATATGAATTAATTTTAAAAAGTAAAACACTAAACTTTTATGTCAAAAGGTTGGTATATCCAAGCAAGGATCATCCATCTCCAGTTGCCTTTTATTTTTTTTAAAAAACCGTTGACATATATTGTGTATTGTGACGTGTTCATGAAGACATTTTCACGTAAACGTATCGGGTACTTTGATCCCGTCTTTCCGTTTCTCAGTCTTTTCTCCCTCTGGTCCCCTTCTCCACCAGCCTCACTTCTGCTTTCAGGTCATACGTGTGACAGGCCATATATATATGTATATATATATTTATTATGTATACAGTGTTCTGCCTGCATATTTGCCTGCACACCAGAAGAGGGCACCAGATCTCATTACAGATGGTTGTGAGCCACCATGTGGTTGCTGGGAATTGAACTCAGGACCTCTGGAGGAGCAGCCAGGGCTCTTTACCTCTGAGCCATCTTTCCAACCCTTATTTTATATTTTTAAGGAAAGGTTTTATGTGATTACTTTTAAACTATGTGTATGTGTGTGTCTTTGTGTGGACATGTGTGCAAGTGCCCATGGAGGCCGAGGTGTCAGATCTTCCTGGAGCTGGAGTTATAGGCAGTTGTAAGGCAGCAGATGTGGGTGTTGGAACTCGGGCCCCCTGCAAGGACAGTATGTGCTTTTAACTGCTAAGCCACCCTGAGTCTCATGGTTTTATAGTCTATGTAAAATGTGGGATCTACAAATGAGAGAAACATGCAATATTTGTCTTTCTGGGTCTGGGTTATTTTACCTGATAGAATGATCTCCAGTTGATGATCTCACTATGTATCGTAGGTTGTTCTCAAACTTCTGCAAATCCAGGCACTTTGTGGTAAAGATTCTGCTTTTCCCCGCTGTTTAACTGTCATTAGTAACGTGATAAGGTACCGCACAGCTCAGGCCACCACAAGCATTTGTGCAGGTCACTGGAGAAGTTCAGATGTGCGTTGTGTAAAGAATGCCTCTCCTAACCCCTTTCACCTGCACAGACAGTCGTACCTCCTGTAATGTTAACTCTCAGCCAGACGCAGCTCCTGCCTTTGGATGGATTCTGTGAGTTTAGTTCCAGATCCAGCCTTTGAACCGCAGCCTTCTTTCTGACCGTTATTGTTCCCAATTTAGGTGACTGT
The DNA here is from genome assembly GCA_902168325.1 of Peromyscus nudipes. NCBI lineage: Eukaryota > Metazoa > Chordata > Mammalia > Rodentia > Cricetidae > Peromyscus > Peromyscus nudipes. Next base: position 39,958 of record CABHPH010146121.1, on the reverse strand, counting down.
TTCTGTTCAGTGCGCTTGGTTAGGGCTCTAATCTCCTGTCTAATTCTTGCCAGTTTGCAAATCAATTTTAAAATAAGGCATTGCTGTAGCCCACCATGGAGTAACATACTCTTGTTGGAGTGCCAGCTCACCTGGACTGTGGATTCTTGGGCATTGAAATGTCTTAACTAAATACAAGTGTGTTATATCATCTGAACCCTCAGGTATTGGCTGATGTCCAAGCATCTTAGGAGTTCAGTCCCATCATTTGATGAGTTATAGGATTTTTTTTGTCTTTTTTTAAAGATAAGCTCTCTTTGTGTAGACCAGGCTGGCCTCAAGCTCACAGAGATCCACCTGCCTCTGCCTCCCAAGTGCTAGGATCAAAGGTGCGCACCACTTCTCCTGGCTAAATTCTGGTTTTGTTTTTACTTGGCATCCTAATGTTATGTGGTCCCACCTTTTTCTTGTACTTAGAATTGGTGTGGGGCCTGCTTAAGATGTAATATGAGCCATTGGCCATTTACTGGTAGTTAACATAATAAAAAACAGCCTCTGCTTATTGAGAAAAGTTATCACAGATGGAAGTTCTGCAGTTATCACTGTAGATTCTGGGCCATTTTCAAGGCATCATTGAGAAGTATTCCTTACAGGGCATGGTGGTGCACGTCTTTAATCCCAGCATTCAGGAGGCAGAGGCAGGTAGATCTCTGTGAGTTCGAGGCCAGCCTGGTCTACAGAGTAAGTTCCAGGACAGCCATGGCCACATAGAGAAAACCTGTCTGAAAAAAACAAAAAAACAACCCCCTCCTCCCCACACAAAAAGTGTTCCTGGAGTTTCTTTCCATCTGTTGCTGTTAAGAACATCTCATCTTTATTTATCAGTTGCATTTTATTTTATTTTGACTAGCCAGAAGCAAAGTTACTTCGCATTAAAACGTATGCAGAACTCTCCCAGGAATGTATTTAATCTGCCACCGTGAATGGGAGAGCTCGCACATCACATTCTTGTCGCAGAGCATTTGTATTATGGGATCTCTGATTTACAAAGTGGTGTGATACATGTTCCAACACACCATTTAAAAGTATTCTGGAGGTCAAATTCTCTCTCTCTCTCTCTCTCTCTCTCTCTCTCTCTCTCTCTCTCTCTCTCTCTCAAGTGTTCCATTAAAACTCTAACCATGGGAGGGATTTTTTAAGAATATTCCCTTCGTGGGGGAAAGTTGAGCCGTGTGCCTTTTATTTTTTATGACTTCAAGTTTCCAAAGTGATAGGAAATGAGAATCACATGACCGTTTGAAGTTCATTGTCTCTGCAGGTCCCCAGTGCCCTTTTTGTTCATTTTGTATGTTACACTAAAGCTTGGCCTGCCTCTCTGCTTTTGCCCCGGATCAAACTGAACAATGTATATATAACACTGTAAAATGCTTTTTTTAAAGGAAACCATTTATGTCTATATGACAGCTTGAACTGACAACATTATGCATATAGATCATCTTGAAGTATTATTTCATATTGAAAAGAAGAAAAATATGTCGATAACGATAGATGTTACAAAGAGGATGTTATTTCCAGTTCTGTACTAAAAATCAATTGGATGAACTACACCCCAAACCGGACACTGTAGCAGCATTTTTTTTTTTTTTTTTGAGACAGGGTTTCTCTGTGTAGCTTTGCGCCTTTCCTGGAACTCACTCTGTAGCCCAGGCTGGCCTCGAACTCACAGAGATCCGCCTGGCTCTGCCTCCCGAGTGCTGGGATTAAAGGCATGTGCGCCACCACCGCCCGGCTGTAGCAGCAATTTTAAGTCTTCTGTTTTACAGTTTCTGTATTTGGAGGCTGCTGCACAGATGATCTTCATCCCTGACGTTGTCAGATAAACTTGGATTTCTAGAGCAGACTGTTAACTTTCAAAGTTCCTTTGTTATCACTGAAATAGAAGTCCTGGGTTTCCTTGTGAATGAAGATTCATATTTATAAGTACTGAGTTTACAGTTCAGGTTGGAGCCAGGTGTGGAGAGCTGAAGGAAATAACGTGCTGGCTGTATAGGAAACATCGTGGAAACGAACGGTGAATGTGCTTATGGGAAGAGCGAAACTAGCCATTCCTTCTGTTAGGCGCTGGTCCCGCTGGTGCAGCTCCTGGCTCCCCACTGTATTTTATACACCACACACATGCTTTAATATGTTAGTGTTTGTGCGTTAGTAGTCTCAGTTTGTTTAGCCACCTTGCTGCTAAGATTTTGCCATCCAATTCCTATTTTTCCCTTTACAATTTTAAACTCTCTCTTCATTAATAATTATCGTGATGAAATTGAAAAACAAAAAAACCATGTTATTTTGCCTCTCCGCTGTGGAGTACCTGCTTCTCTCTTTGTCTGGACTCTAGACACCCAACAGAGAGAGGACAGAGGAAGAGGATATTTCCCTCCTGGTTTTGACTGAAAACTTGGCACTTGTGATCATTTTTTTTTCTTTCCTTTTGAGACAAAGTCTCACTGTGTAGCTCTAGCTGTCCTGGAACTCACTTTGTAGACTAGGCTGGCTTCGAACTCACAAAGATTTGCCACCCTCTGCCTCCCGAGTGCTGGGATTAAAGGCGTGCGTCACCACTGCCGGCTAACTTCAATTTTTCTTTTCTTTTCTTTTCTTTCTTTCTTTCTTTCTTTCTTTCTTTCTTTCTTTCTTTCTTTCTTTCTTTCTTTCTTTCTTTCTTTTTCCTTCCTTCCTTCTTTCTTTCTTTCTTTCTTTCTTTCTTTCTTTCTTTCTTTCTTTCTTTCTTTCTTCCTATCTTTTTCTTTTTTTTGAAAGGAATTGGAATTATTCTTTTAACACCTGTCTGGGGCTTCAGTAATCCATCAGGTTTTCCATGCCAACCCATCTGGGGCATTTTACAGATTTTGTCCTTCCCTTCTCTCCTCCGTCTCTTCCTTTTACCTCCTTGCTCATCCTCCCTTCCTTCCTCACTTCCCTTTATCCCTCTCTTCTTTTCCTTCTTCATTTTAGCCTCGGGGCTCTTATAAACATGTAACGTATCACACAGAAGTGGTTATCAATTCCGGGGAACAGGAAATTTCTTACCCAACATCCTATTATGCTGATTATGACAGAAAATGAAATTCCTTCAGATGACTTTTTAGGAGGCTGGCAAGATGGCTCCTTGGGTAAAGGTATCTATCACCAAGCCTGGCGACCTGAGTTCTATTCCTGAGACTTGCATAGTGGAAGGAGAGAACTGATTCTTTTGAGCAGTCTTCTGACCTCCACAAGCATGCTCTTGTGCATGTGCACACTCTGGTGTGTACCACCACTGCCTGGCTCTGTTTCCAGGGTGGCCTGGAACTCACAGAGATTCGGACGGATCTCTGCCTCCCAAGTGATAGGATTAAGGGTGTGTGCCACCACTGTCTGGCCTCTATGTCTAATCTAGTGGCTGGCTCTGTCCTCTGATCCTCAGACAAGTTTATTAGGGTACACAATATATCACCACAAATGACTGTATAGATTTGACCACAGGGAGACCATTGTAAAACTTACCAAGGTCACTGACCCGAGGAGTGACTAGGTTAAAAAAAAAATCACCCTGCGTATGTTGTGGATTACATGGGAGATGAAAATACAGCAGTAGTGGGTTGTAGTTGTAACTAGAGGGAGAGGTAGGGTTATTGTTTGCTGGCTGGGTTTCTTTTATTTTTAACTTTGGTACTGACGATTGAGTCCAGGGTACGTATTGAGCATGCTCCCCTCACTGAGCTGTACCCTCAGGTCCTGTTTGACAGTCTCTTTAGGCAAACGTTGTGTTGCTTATGTTCTGTTCACCAGAGAATTGGTGATGGTACAGCAAAGGAAGTGAAGATAACTAGCAGATTCGTTGAGGAGGTGGGGCAAGAAGGAGGTGGGCTCCAGAGAGGACAGCGTAGCCCCTGCTGGGGCATTGGGATAGGAGGGATGAAGGGGAATGGGGTTTATGGCTTAGGGGTTTATGGATGTAATGATGCCAAGTTGTGGGGCATCATCTTGAATGGCTTTTGTTTTCCCCAACGGGGCAGGAGAGGGTCGCAGTAAGTACTAGATTGGATGAGAAACGTCTTTCTGCTATACCACATAACATCTTTGAAACAAGAGAAGGTATGTTCGATTTATTTTTATAATTATTGTGTATGAGGGGCAGATGTGGAGGCCGGAGACAATCTTTGGGAGTCAGTTTTCTCCTTTTCCCATTTGTCTGTCCATCAAGGGTCCCTGGGATCGAATGGTCAGACTTGCACAGCAAACGCTCTTACCCACTGAGATACCTTGCTGGTCCAAAACAATAAACTTTTAAAAAGCTCTAACCAATTTGCCAATATTGGGAGTATCTCATGCAGAATAAATAGACACATGATTTATGTAAGAGCTATTTTCATTCTTTAATGACACAAAGAAACATTATTCCATTCTGAGTACAGAACCGATGGTGTGGCGGAAGGCTTATTTTCCAAGAGGGATTTCTTATTGGGACACAATTATCTTCGTTTTGGAACCTCTTCCCTTGCCTCTAATCTTTTAGCTGGCGCAGAACATAGATCTGCACAATAAAGGGCTTCTCAGAACACTAATGCCAGTGACTTTTTTTTAGGGGAACCGGCTCTGATACTCAAAATCAAAACCACACTTTTGATGCTCCTAATGGTCCTGACTTATTTTTTTCTTTTTTACTCTCTCTCCTGCTCCTAAGCTTTGTCTGTAAGTGGAACGTGAGCCAAAATTTTCAAGTTTGAAAAGTATAAAGAAAGGAAACAAGCAAATAAGGAAGGAATATAAATACTGAACAAGACTGGGTGAGGTGACAGGCCACTGCGGCCATTTGGAAGGGGGCCAGGAGGCAAAACCTCAGGGCTGTGTAGTTTATAGGAACTGTTCCGTGTTCAGCATGCTTCAGCGATCACACAGAGCAAGTCAGATCGCTCTGGTTTTGTCTGCTTCCCCATAGTTAGCTGTGGAAACTTGACATTAGGTGATGTGTGTTTTCTGTCGGCAAAGGGATATAAATTTAGAGGCCTGTGGGGGCACTCCGCGTGATTGGAATTGCTAGAGGGGACCCCTTGTGGCGAGAGTGCTAAATACTTCAACTGAAGTCTGAGTTTAAGACCGGATCCTTTGGATAAGGAAACAACAAACTAAGCCAGTCAACACACCCCCCCCCCCCACAAAGCTCTTTAAAATTACACTTCAGATGCTAAGAGTCTTTAGGTTTTTTTGGACAGCACCAAACACTGCAATGAGGTTTTGTGTACATTATATCTTTGAGGAGTTCAGTATAATTTTAAACACTCCAGATCTTATCAGTTTAAGCCACAAAACCACTGAAAAGCAAAGAATAGGGGTTTTCATGTCTATTTTGCAGAAGGATGGTGGGGGCGGGGGCTAGAGAGCAGGTAGGTAGCAGTGGTTTTCCTGCTAGGCAGGCCAAGTTTACAATAGAATCTGGGTACCTAATCTTGGGCTCGGTTCAGAAGTCCTGGTGTAGAAAACATTCATTATTAAAGCTCTACAACAAAACCTGCTATTTTGAGAATGTCAAGGGATCTCTTTATTCTAGAAAAGATGGATTGTGAGATGTAAAACTCACTCTTTGTTTCTCCGTGAAAAGAAACCATTCCGAGATCCTCCCTGGGAAAAAGGATGCTTTAAAACAAATCTGGAAGGGCATTATGTCAGTAGCTAAGACTCTTTAGATAAATGTCCATTCTGTCCATTTTAAGGGAGGCTACAGGAAAAACACTCTTATTTTGCGGGCTTTCTTGGGAGTCCCATAAAATGAACCCCCTTTCACAGCTGATTCTCTCTGACAGTCCCCAGATCCTGTCTTTCCTCTTGGCTCCCTGGTATTTGTTCCAAGAGTGTCTGTAGAACTAATAAATACATGCTTTCTTCTATTTTGAATTCAGTCCCTTAAGAACAGGACTGCCAAAGCTCCAACAAATAGTTCATATTGTAGTTAGCACCATGTTATAGTAGTTTTGTGTGTTATTACAAGAAAAATAAAAGCATGAATAACTAAGGAAACATCATAAAAGTTCAACACCCAAACTCAAGGAATTGTTGGCATAATAAAGAATTAGGCGGTGGGGTGCAGTATTGTTGAGTTTAAGATACGGTTCTGGGGAATAAAAAGGCTGCATGTATATATGCTCTTATGTTCATGGAAGAATTCATGTTATATATGGAAGGAAATACAGAAAAAAAAAAATCTCCGTAAGTAGAAAAAAAGAAAAGTTCAAGGATGAACCTGTTTTCTGGTGCCTTAAATCGCATAATTGTTCTACTAAAGGGGTTTTGATAACTCCTCTGTCTGGCTTTTTACTGCTCTGTGGTCGTTCATACAGACAAGAAGCAGAAAATACGGTAGACGGTAAAAGGGTGTGTGAGACGGTAAGATTTCAGTGGAAAAACAGTCTCAGATGAGACCCACGGCTCCAGAGACTCTGCATTTTAAGGAATAACAGTATGAAGATTTCCTGGCCTTTTCATATCCCCTGCTTTACAATTTCTCACTTTCAATAATTCTAACCTTCAGCTTTAATCCGAAACTGTCCCTTATTTTGGACAGGGATGATAGAAAGTTAAATCTAACTTATTTCGAGCCTCCTACGAGGTCTGTAGGTCTCTAGGGAAAGTATGTGCCTGGCCTTTTTCAACCAAGTATTTTCAGTAGTAAGTTGTCAGTGAGGTCACCGACTAGCCCAGGATTAGCTACCACCCACCCTGGCTCGTAGCCTCCCCTTCTTGTCTTATCCTGGGTGAGGAGCGCCTCAGCTAAAGTGACTGCCCCACTCACTGTCTCTCAACTTGGTCCTCTGTAGCTCTGTGACTTTCAAGAGGCTTTCCCCTATCCTCAGAGCTCTGTTTGGAAAATCCCCCTCAAGAGCGGGACTCAAAGCACATTGACTCTACAGGAAGCAGCAGAAAGGTAAGAGTCAAGTTTATAAAGGAAGAGCTAGCGGGGCTCCGGTGCGCTCTTCTTCCTCCCTTGGATTTCTGCGTCTCCTTCATACGTCACGGCTTTATAATGCGGGAGTTTCTTCTGAATGGAGGAAGATCGCATTAGTGTAGGAAATGGGGATGTTTTGACTAGCTGTGATGAGAAACGGAGGCTTCCATGCTAATTTCAAAGTTAAAAATAACTTTCAAACCATGCCAGGGAAAGCTAATAGCCAAGGGCGTGCTTAGCATTCAGAGAGTTTCTGGCTATAAAAAGCCAATTGGATGCTCTGCAGGGAAAGATAAGATATGGCCTGGATGCTTGAGCTTTGGCATGGGGCTAGGGAGAAGGAAGCAAAATTGGAAATATTTGAAAGGGCTTTGCTTCCAACCAAAAGTTTATTCATAGCAGACGGAAAGTGTTTCGAATAGCTAGTGGCAAAGAGCATCAGTCTCTACGCTTAATATTGGTCATATACTGCTTGTGGCATTGGCAGTAATATTGGGAGGCTGAGGAATGATCTCAGAGCTGTTTGGCATTTCTAACCATGTGATGAAAATCGCAGTGTAGAGTGATTTTATTTTACTTGGAATGTAGTGTCTATACAGAGGGAAGGTTGCTGGTTGAATGGGTCTGAGTAGCTGCAAGCAGCAGCTGTTACCTAAGTCAAGAACAGGACCGGAAGTAGTGAGTTCAGAAGGAAAGCGGGAATCCAGGACAGACACCAGGAGCTTCACTGACTGCAGAGGTTTTGAGTCGCAGATCCACGCCACCAGGAAAGACTCGCAACAATCTGATGATACGTGAAATCAGTGACTTGTTTAAGACACACCCATGGAGAAGCAGGGGGTCAAAGGAGCCTCGGTTCTGGGTTTGTGGCTAGCTCATCCAGCTAGAGCAGAAGATCAGTACTAGGGTTTGAAGCTGTGGATTACCAAGAGTCAAAGTGAATGGCATGTTTGGCTACGCTATTAGAATTTCAGTGTTCATTATAAAAAAAATTGCCTCAAAGGTGATGTAGGAGGGAACCTAAAATACAGACAGGTATAGACATGCTCATTTACATCTGTTACATCCTACACACACAGTTTGGATGTTCCTTATTATTTGAGTAAAAGATTGGGACTTTTTAGAGTAACATTTATTTTCATTACAAAAGTAGTCAGTGCTCATTGTGTGGTTTTTGAAAGAACAGAGGAAAAATTATTGTTTGTGATCTCACTGATACATGTTTACTTCTAGTCTTCTTTTTCTCTCTGGCTTTAGAACAGTTGCTATCATATTGAGTGTCATATCTGTAGCCTTGTTTTTCCCTTGACCTTAAGCTTTCATGTTTAGATATAATATTCCCAGTTTTATATAGCTACCATTGTGTTGTGTCACAACCTTTCGGTGAATATAATTTTGTTAATCATTGCTGAACATCCAGGTGCTATGGAAAACTACTTTTGCATATTTTTATGTGAATTTACATCATGTATTTATATTTAAGGTAATTTCCTTAATCCCCGTTCCTAAGTGTGGAGTTGTTGGAATGCAGTACATTACACTTGAAGGTGAAGCTTGTGATTTTTAAGATCTGTTTTTACTGTTTCTCTTTTAAAGCATTGTAAAATTTCTTGTCAGCCAAATAAAATATTTATTAAGTGTTTATGATGTGTAAACACGGATATCAGGCAGATGGATAACAACATACTAAGTGTTTATAAGGACACAATCTCACCTACTTACAGAATTTCAATTTATAAACATCAACGAAGCTACACATGGAGTTGAAAGAGCCCCAGCTCTCCCTGAAACGGATGTGATTGTCGTCGATTATTTGTGTCACGTTGCCTGTCAAACAGTAGCATTTGTAAATCCTGCTGGGAAACCATGCATGCACAATACTGATCTACAGAAGTTTTACGATCTGGCTGTGAGGACTAAATAGCAAAACCAGGAAGAGTCAGGAAATACCTCAGTTATGGAACAGCCGGGGAAATTACAATTATTCGGAGGAAATCTACAGGCTGCAGAATTGAAAGAAAAAGAAATAAAGGCACAGAGTAAGGCATCAATTGGGTGGGAGTTGGGAAAGAGGAGCTTCAGTTCTTAAATTGTTGAATTAAGGAAGCATGATTGCAAAAGGGAAAAGCTAAGGCATGATGATGAAACTGTCAGAGGTGGTGGCCTGTACAGAGAAATCAGTTGGGATGGGGGCAGAGATCCCTGTATTATTTGATGGGAGACGAGGTGTAGAGCTGTGAATTCTCAAAGGAGGTATGTTGCCTCTCTTTAAAAAAAGCTTTCCAACCGTGGCCTCTTATTTTTGGGTGGTATTTGGAGGGGCTCCTTAACCATGGGCAGGCAGGAGTTCTCTAGCCTCTTTGACTTTTGGTTTACATGTTTCACTTTTCAATTTGGAATGGGAAGGGTTCATCTTTAAGAAGAGGAGTCGGCAGCCCAGCCTTGCCGGAAGAAGATACCATGTATCTTGTAGTGAAGCCTTAAAAATAGTATTTATTTGTGGATCATTGGCTCGTGGGAATGTTAGTCTAGAGCTTCAAAAGCTTATTTTTTTTTCTGATTCTAGTTTTTATATTGGATTTTAAGTGACATTGTGCTGTGGGGGTGGAAACTGAGTTTGTCCAAGTGGTTAATCTAATGGAAAATGACAGATAATTGGGACTGCAGAATTGTTGAAAGTCAGGACTGTTACTCACTGCTCCTGATTTCCACATACTTAATCATGCCTCATAACTACATTGCTGCTGCCTGGAACTCGGCCAGTAATCTGTAACCAATGTAATAGCTAACTTTAGGGACTAGGAAGTGACTTAAAATTCCCGTGTGTAAAATTATTGCCTTGGCGCCTCTTTTCTTTTTTTAAAAAATTATTTGTGTGTGTGTGTGTGTGTGTGTGTGTGTGTGTGTGTGTGTGTGAGTGAATGTGCCATGATGCATGTATGGAAGGCAAAGGATAACTCCTGGGATGTCTCTCCTTTCACAATGATGTGCATCCTGGGATTGTACCTCAGCTTGTCTGGCTTGGTGGCAGGTGCTTTTTCTCACTGAGCCTTTAATTTGCTTAAATGTTATGTCTGTATATTTCCGGTCTCTTCCGTCAGTGGGAAAACTGATTTGATACAGATACAGCACTGTTTTAAAAATTCATTTATTATATACACAGTGTTCCGCCTACGTGCCAGAAGAGGGCACCAGATCTCATTATAGATGGTTGTGAACCACCATGTGGTTGCTGGGAATCAAACTCAGGACCTCTGGAAGAGCAGCCAACACTCTTACCTGCTGCTGAGCCATCTATCTCTCTAGCCTCTGCTGACACAGCAGTGTGTAATGTAAAGAAAGACTCTCCCACATTAGAATGTGAGTGTTTCAGCTCCCCTTTAATTTAATACCATTCAAAGTATGATCTGCAGTTCTCAATTTGTTCCTGGTCTCAGCAAGCACATAAAGGGCCTGTGCCAAAGTGTAAATCAGCTGTACTAGAAGCACTTTGTAGCAGGACTCTGCAGATGAACGAAGCGGTTATTGATTTACAGTTTCATGGGAACCCCTTGCAGAATTCACTTGGAATAGCATTGCTTAAGTTAAACCAAGCATTGGTCTCCCCTACCAATATATGTAAAGGTAGAGAATTGGCATGAAGGCACACAGTTATTACATAATAGATGAATGCCAATGCAAAGAGTCCCTGATGTACCTCACTGAGAAGCCTACAGAATGACTAAAAAACTGAAGCTGTGGATGCCGTGCCTGACATCCGAGAGAGCAAACTGCTCTGTCTTGAAGTCATTGTGGCCTCTGACAGGGCCCACAGCAGGAGAAAAGGTCACCCCGGGGTGCGGGGGAGTTTCCATCCCTAAATCTTGTGCCGGGGGCAGAGCACGGCATCTTTGAACAGAGCCTGCTTGTTTTCTGAGCCGCAGCTCTGTTTTCTCTCTCCGAGGCATGTAAATCGCCCCTGGAGCTTTTGAAAAGTTTAAGGGACAACTTAGTAACTGGAGTGATTTTTTTTTTCAACTTGAAATATTTTAGATATGATCTCATTTTTGTCTCAAACTATTAAAGTAGGCCCTGCTATTACCACATGTATTTTATAAATGTGACAGTATAACACATTATTTTATAGTTATTAAATTCTGCAAAAGACTATTTTTTTTCCATTATGGTGTGATCTTAGGAAACTATATTTCTATTTTTCTATAGTCTTGTTCTTTGCAGTTTTGAATATATTCATTGTGTATGTCAGGGCTTCTTAAACTTTTTGTACTTGTGACCCATTTTACATGAGAAATTTGCCTGGATATACAAATATACAAAACAGTTGTACAAATCAAACATTTACTGATAATAAAGCACAAAGAAATTTATTTTAAGACAATTCTTTGGTATACACACATACATATATATGTATATATGTATATGCATATATATCTTATTAAAGACAAATTTACATATGAGTGAGATGATGTATATGTTTAACTTTTATGTAAAGAATTAAATCTTGGCTGAATATTTTATACTGCAGGACACAGAGTATCATCAACATTTTTCACAACTTGTCAATATATTGTTAAGGCTGAGAACACCACTTTATACAAAATTTCTTTTTTTTTTTTTGGTTTTCCGAGACAGGGTTTCTCTGTGTAGCTTTGCGCCTTTCCTGGAACTCACTTGGTAGCCCAGGCTGGCCTCGAACTCACAGAGATCCACCTGGCTCTGCCTCCCGAGTGCTGGGATTAAAGGCGTGCGCCACCACCGCCCGGCTATACAAAATTTCTTAATGGTTTTACGAAACTCAAGTCAACAACTTAAGTAGCAAATTAGAAAAAAAATCAAACATTTTAACATGATTTAAAGATATACTAATTTGATATATGTTGAGGAATGATCGAAAATATTAATTTTTTTGTTATCTGTAATTAAGTCTCTTTTGTTGTTGATGTTTGTTTCTTTGAGACAGGGTCTCTCTATGCAGCCCTGACTGTCCTGGAACTCACTATCTGGCCTAGGATGGCCTTTAATTCACAGAGATCCACTTGCCTCTGCCTCTAGAGTTTTGGGATTAGAGGGCTGCATCACCACGCCAGGCCTTGGTTCACAGTTTTCTTCCTCCCAAGGTTGGGCATATCTTTAATCAGAAGGCAGAGGCAGGTTCACCTCTTATGAGTTCCAGGCCAGCCTGGTCTACATAGCAAGTTCTAGGCAAGCTAGGGCTACCTGTCTCAAAAAATATAAAGAACTCTTAATTAGAAAGGAAAAAAAAAATCAAATAAAGAATCCAAAGGAGTCAATATGTGAAAAGTAATTTACAGAGAAGAAAACTGACCAATAAATGAATGAAAAGTTTACTAGCTTGTTTTACCAGGTTTTTTTTTTTTTTTTTTTTTTTTGTTTTTTTTTTTTTTTTTTTT
>CABHPH010146121.1:1816-27124 GCA_902168325.1 Peromyscus nudipes | reverse complement strand
CACACACACACACACACACACACACACACACACACACACACACACACCAATAAATAAATAAATGTAAAAAAATAAGAATTGGAAGCAGAGGGAACTTTCCTGCCCAGAGAACAGTGTTCAGGGCTGCAGATATAGTTCAGCTGTCTAAGGCTAGGCTCACAACAAAAGCATCAGCAGGTGGTGTTCACAGAAGCATCCAAAGCAGGGACCGGAAAGCTGTGGGCAAAGGACCTTGTGTGTGTTAGGCAAGTGCTGCACCACAGAGCTCTATCCCCAGCCTGAGACACTGTGATTCTTGTGAAACTGGTTTTCTTTTATACCTTCTTTTGTATTATTATGTAAACTGAGGCATTGTAGAGAGTTAATGGAGACATGAGTAAAACAAACATGACTGCTTGGTGGTGAAATCCATCACAGTTTTCTGTTATTGTCTTATTTTTTGAGATTAATATTATGATCCGTATTTTTTTTATTCATTTTACATACCAACCACAGATCCTCCTCTCATCCCTCCTCCTGCCCTCCCACCTTCCCGTATTACCCCTCATCCCCTCCTCCAACAGGGTAAGTTCTCTCATGGGGGGGGGCAGCTAAACCTGGTACATTCAGTCGAGGCAGGACCAAGCCCCTCCCCACTTTATCAGGGGTGAGCAAGGTGTCCGACCATAGGTAGTGGGATCCAGAAAGCCAGCTCATGCACCGGGGATAGATCTTGATCACACTGCCAGGGTTCCCTCAAATAGACCCAGCTACACAAGTATCTCCCGTATGCAGGTCTAGTCCGGTCCCACGCAAGTTCTGCAGCTGTTGGTCTAAAGTTTGTGAGTTCCCATGAGCTTGGTTCAGTTGTCTCTGTAGATTTCCCTATCATGATCTTGACCTCCCTTTGCTCATCTAATCCCTCTTCCCTCTCTTCGACTGGACTCCCGGAGCTCAGCCTGGGGCATGGTTGTTATCTTTGTAGCAGTGTGGGAGAGAGGATTTCCTTCCCCACTCTCTAATATAGCTCAGCAACCAAGTGGCTCCCTGCTCTGGAATGAAGCAGGTTGGCATGGCTCCATAAGTCTCCTGTGGGAACAAGAGACAGAAATTTCTATTTTTTTTTTAACCTACTGTCGTTCTTGTGCTCTGGGTTCAATGCTCTACCCTTTTAACCACCTCATACTCAGTCTTAAAAAAATACACACTTATTAATATGCATTAGAGCGTCTTTCATTTTCCCTGTGAAGCATTTGCTAAAACTTTTGGAGCAGTTCTGAAGTGCTTCTATTTTAGGGCCATATTTCTTTGTTTTCTTATTATAACTTATCACAAATGGGGTAGGAGACGTTCCTGGGTGAAAACAGATGCAACTTGCTAAGTAAAAACGTGTGACCTCAATGACCGTCCATTTTAAAATCAGGAGAGCAATCCATTTGTTGCTTTCTACAGTGGCCTTCTAAGATGTGATCCGAACCAACAGATTTCCGCAAAGAGAAGCAAGCGTCTTTCCATAGAACAGTGATGATGGGTGGGTGAGTCGTTAGCATAGCAGTCAGTATTCCTTTATATTTGCTGTGTGGTTTTTATGAGTGACTCCTCTTCATGAGTTTAACAGGGTCTCCTTTTACAATATGAGAAGAGCAGATAAATGGTGACCACAGTGGATAAAGCCGTGGGATGGAGTTTGAATGCACACTCGAGGATGTTCATAAAAAAACCTTTGCATTAGCTTATATTAATTGTACAAAATAATGTGCTTCATTGGGACACACATAAACACATATACACACATAAAATATACTCTGGTCATATCCATCATATTCACCTTGTTAGCCTCTTTTGTTTAGAATCTCATGTAGCCCAGGCTGGCTTCGAACTCCATATATATAGCTAAGGATGACCTCGAACTCCTGATTCTCCTGTCTTTACCTCCTAAGTGCTGGCATTACAGGCTTGCACCACCACGGCAGGCTCCTCCTCTGTGATTTCTCTGGGAAAGCTCAATGTAGTCTCAGGAATTAGCAGGAAAAAAATAGATGGACATTTAGCATACTTTATCTCTTTGTCTGACATTTCTTTTTAGTTCCTGGACTCTGCATTTGTAGATGCCTGTGAGATACAACTCGTGTGTGTGTGTGTGTGTGTGTGTGTGTGTGTGTGTGTGTGTCTCACTGACACTATCTGAAGTGTGCCTGGATCAGAGATGCTTATAGATTTGCCCATTGCTTGAGCATTACCTATTGTTTGCCTGTTGCAATAGTTTAAGGAAGTGGCAGGTTCTTTTGAAGGTAAGTGTGTACACATGCAGGTGTGTACGAAATACTGAAAAGTAAAATATATGAAGACTTTTTTTTTCTGAAAAAACAAAGGAGTATCCTAAATAAGTAATATATATTTGGCATTCTTCTTTTTCTCCTAAAGCATTATCATTAATTTTTTTTTAATCTTAAGCCATTTTCAGTAGAACTGAAACTAAAAAGATCTTTAGATGTAGGATTTTAAGGCATCCTGGGAAACAAAATCTGCCAGGTGGAACAGGGCTCAGGAGATCTTGTATCAGGAACCAAACTTGTTTGGAAACTAAAGTGGAACTAAGTGGGTAGAGGAAAGCAGAAAAAAAATCAGTTGCTAGCTATTCCAGACTTGTGTGGCCGATTAGCAGAAGGGACAAGCTAATTACTGACAACATTGACTTTTCAGTTTTCTTTTGGATAATTATCCTATTGGTTAATTGAAAAACAACTTCAAGCATCTATTTTATACTACTGAGAATATGTCTGTTTAGAAAGTTTAATGCCATAAAACTTTGTAAGAGAATCAATAACATTTACACTTGGTTTCCAAATAGACAGCATGATTTTCACTTAGCTGTTAGTTGTTGCTACACAAGTCAAAAAACTACATAGTCAAAAAACCCTCCCACATCTTCAGATTTGAGAAATTGTGTGTGTGTGTGTGTGTGTGTGTGTGTGTGTGTGTGTGTGTGTGTGTATACACGCATGCACGGGCATGTGAATGTGGAGACCCGAGGTTGACATCAGGTGTCTTTCTCAACTTCAGTCTACCTTACTCCGTGAGGCAGAACCCCTCAGAACCCAGAGTTCACCTCTCCACCTAGTCTAGCTAGCCAGCTTGCTC
Organism: Peromyscus nudipes; assembly: GCA_902168325.1. Lineage (NCBI taxonomy): Eukaryota > Metazoa > Chordata > Mammalia > Rodentia > Cricetidae > Peromyscus > Peromyscus nudipes. The sequence goes on along the minus strand of CABHPH010146121.1, from coordinate 24,004 downwards.
CAGGGCCCCCCTGCACGCCCCTTCCCAGCAGTGGAGTTACAGGTGGGCCGCCATGCCCAGACGTTGACTTAGGTGCTAGGGATCCAAACGATGGCCCCCCACGCTTGCGCAGCAAGCACTCTATCCACTGAGATTTTTCTAGAGCAGATTGTTTCAGTGAAGAACTCTCTGTTCGCTTTCATCATCATCAGAATTAGTTTTTAAGGGGAATGAAGATCATTTCCTGCTTTAATGTCAATGAGAATGCCTTCTTTGAGCCTTTAGATTGGCTTTAGTTTTGATTTTTGCCGTAGTAAATGAACCTGATGCATGTGGTATAGTAGCTTCCGGGAAGCCTAGGAAAATTTGTTGTTAGTCAAGGTAAGTTTGGGCTGGGAATGTGGCTCAGGGGTAGAGTGCTGGTCTTTCATGCTCCTCGCTCTGGCTGGAATCCCCAGAATGACTTAAGGAGCATAGAGACAGCAACCAATACTTTGCTGGGTTGCCGGTGCACGCCTTTAATCCCAGCACTTGGAAGGTAGCAGGAGGATCTATGTGAGTTAGAGGCTAGCCTGGTCTGCATAGCAAGCTCCAGGACAGCCAGGATTTCTGTCTCAAGGAAAAAAAAAAAGTGTTGGGTTGGGGATTTAGCTCAGTGGTAGAGTGCTTGCCTAGCAAGCACAAGGCCCTGGGTTCGATCCTCAGCTCAAAAAAAAAAAAAAAAAATCTGTCACTGAAGGGGGTACAAATCGAGTGTTTAGCTGTAAAACGAGGACTTTGCAGGCTGCATGCGAAATTTGTTAGTCATAACATTGCATGCTCACGAGACACATAATTATGCTATCATAACAGAAACCGTCTTTCCTATAATTAATCCTGTAGCTTCTTATATTTAAGGGACATTTAGCAATAATTAAACATGGAAGTTAGAAAATGTAAGTTAAAAGGACTACAAATCAAATTTATACTGGCTAAACAAACCGAGATATTTCTAAGTAAAATTTCTGAGGAATGCTGAGATGTTCTGTTGCAGTTTGTACTGAAGTATGAAAATAAATGTGCAGGATAATATTGAGGATATTTAGAATCTAGGGACACCCTCAACTGGCAAAGTAAGGGGTTGCATTTAAAACAAAAAATAAACTAAAATAAAAAAATAAGCTAAGTGAACTAATCATCAAATAAGTGAAAAGTTGTAAAATAATATAGAAAAATTACAAATGTGAAGAATTAAGCCAGTGCATCGATTAAATATTTTCCTAGGTGAAACTAGTGTGCAAATAACCATAATTAGAATTTCCTGGTATTTTGTTCTACTTTTGAGCCGGGGAAATTGATAGTAGGGAAAGAATACAGTAAAGAGAAATGCATGTATCTCTTGCTTCTATCTCCAATAACAATTTTGATTAATTTGTGATACTTAAATTACTTAAAATCTAAACATTATTTATTTTATATGTGTGATGTTTTATCCACATGTTTGTCTGAACACCATGTGTGTGCTAGTGCCCATGGAGGTCAAGTAGGACATTTATCTCCTGGGCCTGGAGTTACAGATGGTTGTGAGCCACTTGTGAGTGCTGGGCATTTAACTTGGGTCTTCTGGAAGAGCAGCCAGTGCTCTTAACTCCTGAGTCATTTCCTCCAGCTCCATTAAATTATTTAATTTACTGTGTATCCTTGACTGGCCTGAAATTCACTATGTAGACCAAGCTAGCTTTAAACTCACAGAGATCCTCCTGTCTCTGCCTCCTGAGTTCTGAGATTAAAGGTGTGCACTACCACACCTGGCTTAAACTACTTTGATTAGCTATTTTTACATTACTATTGTAAGATCTCTTGGCATAATACCTAATGGTGATATCTTTTCTCTGGGTACATTGATTTGATTTCTGTAAAAAGGAATTGGAATATTCTCAAGTAATGTATAAGCATGATAGTTTCAGAAAGTATAGAGAATGCCTGCTGTAAATTCTTTATTTCTGCTTGTGTCAATTCCATTTTGGATTTACAGTGATTTGAGTATACAGAGTGCATGAAAGTTGTATTCAAGTTGATCACGGATGACTTTTCATTGCATCCTTTAGAGATCAGAATCTAGTGTTTGATTTTTGTCTCCACTGGCTTGTGGCTTTAAGAGCACCCATCCCCCTTCCTGCTTGGGCCACTGTGTGCTGTCAGTCATCCTGAAATACACTAGGGTGCTTGTCAGGCTGTTTGCTCACAAATGCATCATAAGCCAAATTGTGAGCCGTAACAGTGATACTGACTTCCTAAACACAAGAGGTTGTTTGGGCAGCGGGTTAGTGTCTGTTGTGTGGGCAATACCCTGTCCTGCCGTAGGTGAGTCAAGGGTCAACTTCTTAAAATCAAACTTTGTTATAAGGCAAACCCTGATACGTGCAGCTTATTTGTCGTTCAGTTAGATGACTTTGGGGGACATGAAGGGACATTATTTCTCTAAAATGGGATGACTGGAAACTATGTTGTGCGTTTGTTGCTTTTATAAGGTAATTTTCCTTTCAGTTACACTGAACTCTGGACTACTTTACAAAGGCTCAGATTTTAAAAGTCTACTGTTCTGAGGAGATCTGCAGGCCTTTCAGATTTAGATAAAAATGTGATGTTTGAACACAATTTTTTTTTCTTGTGTAACAACTCAGGCTGACTCAACTGAGTAGAAGCTCAGTTCTCCTATTTTGAGTGTTTGATAGTGACATTAAAAATAGCATGAAAACAAATTCTCATGTGCCGGTGCCCAAGCCATAGTAGTCTTACATCAGAGCACTTAAACATTCCTACAGTGTAACGGAGTCTTTCCTATTCGAGTAACTGTATGCGGGGCACTGGGGACTTCACGTTCTTCCAATATAAAACTTGTGCAGCGAGCAGTTTATTTGTGCAAACAATTTGGTTTCTATTACCAGCCTCTAAACTTAAATTGTGCATGAATGTTTTCCTTGTATTACTTGTATGCAGCCTTAAGTATTTGTAAAGAGGGAACTGACAAAGCAAAGCTAGAAAGAACTCCTGGGTTTTGATAACTTGTATGTTGATACGGAGTTAAAATTTGAAGGCTTGATCCAGGGCAAATGAGAAAAGATTGCTTTTGCAGATGTGTAGAAAGACTGCTTATGCATTCCTCGCCTGTTGTAGAAAGGATTTAAGGTGCTTACAAGACTACATGAAATTCAAGATAAGATGAATTAAATGTGATGTGAAAGAAAAAAGCGTGAGGATATAAACCAGCCAAGAATAAGACTAAAAAATGAAAAAGGGAGCAATTCTCAGCCACAGCTTCACGGCCCTGTGTCCTACAGATCGACAGAGGAGAAAGTACAGCTTTGTCTTTCTTGTGTATGTGTATTTATCACACACAGAAGTCTAATGGAGGGATTTCACGTAAACCTCCTGCCCCTTGCTCTGGGGGCAGGCTTGAGTGAGAAAATGGTGTGACTTGTGTTTCGGTGGAAATAAAAGTGGGGAAGTCCTGCCCTTTAGACCACCAGCTGATTTACGTGGGCATAAATGTGGCCTCAGGTTGTCTAGGAGAAGGAAAAGAAAAAGGCCCATTACTCAATCCAGAAAAAGATTAGGGAGGCTTGGTGTTTGGGGAGAAACTGAGTTGTCTAAATACAGTCAGGCATCTTCATATCGGAACAGCTCTGAACAAGTCATTGTTTAAAATAGAACATATTTCGTGGTTTTGCACAAATCTGTGGATACGAGGCTCTTGTATTTTGTCTAACACATTGTTGTAATGTGGCTAGTGGCTTTTCTTCTTTTACTTTCTCTCTTGTTTTTGAGGCAGGGTCTTAATTAGGTAAACCTGACTGGCCTGGAAATTGCAGAGATCCACCTGCCTCTGTCTTCCGAGTTCTGGGATTATAGGTCATTTCATTCTTCTTTTTTTTCTTTTGGTTTTTCGAGACAGGGTTTCTCTGTATAGCTTTGCGCCTGTCCTGGAGCTCACTCTGTAGTCCAGGCTGGCCTCGAACTCACAGAGATCCACCTGGCTCTGCCTCCCGAGTGCTGGGATTAAAGGCGTGCGCCACCACCGCCCCGCTAAGGTCATTTCATTCTTAAACCACAGTAAGATAAAATACTGCTGTGAGTTCCAGAGCAACCTCTGCCTCCCAAGTGCTGGGGCTAAAGGCATGAACCACTATGCTTTTTCTTAAAAAAACAAAAACAGCAACAACAAAAAAAAAACTCAACCAACCAAACAAACAAACAAATAAACAAAAAACAAAAAAACTTTTTGATGTAAATTTAGCTTGAATTTCAAATTCATTTAGGCCAAAACTACAGTCTAATTGGGAGCAAAGTTTCTGGGCAGGAGGAAGGAATTCAGAGATAAAACTTGCTAATGTATTTTGATCTTCAAATAGCCACAAAACACCTGCTGTCTTGAGAATTCTGGGCCTAGGGCTGTTTCTCATACCATGCTAACCTTGACCTATGCAAATGAAAAAATGATTATAGAAACTCCTGCTGTCAACACAACATCGTACTGAGAAAAGATAAGAGAGTAGCAGTTAAAATTTTGCTAAGGCTCTTCATGTGAATATTCAGATATTGAGTCAATCATCTTAGTCTTTTTCATATTCTATTATTAAAAATAACTTCAAGAAGATTTTTTAAAAAACAGTATAACCATATAACAAAATAGTATAACCATATGACAAAAACTATATTTCTATAGTTTTGACTATAAACAGATGTGGGCCAATTTAGAGTTATTGCAAGAAAAAAAATACACATCAAATATATATCATCATACTAAGTTATAAATGGCACACATTTGTAATTAATATGCAATTAATCAACATAATCAGGTATGTGGGATGACACTGAGGATAACCTGGACTCATAGGTTTGTAACCTGGGAAGTAAATATTATAGGTCCAGTTGAGGGGCTGGAGAGATGGCTCAGTGGTTAAGAGCGCTTGCCTTTCTTCCAGAGAACGTGCATTTGGTTCCTAGCACCCAGAAGATGGCTCACAACCATCTGTAACTCTAGGTCAAGGGATCCAGTGTCCTCTCCCGGCCTCCTTGACCATTGAACACATGTGGTGCACTTAACATGAAGGCAAAACCCTCATACTCGTACACAAAAAAAAAAAAACAAAAATCTTTGAAAAGACGTTAACTTGGAGCTGCGTGTGACTCTACACACCTGCTGTCCTAATTTTGGAGGCTGCATTAGGAAAATATTGAGTAAATACTGAGTAAATAAAAGACAGTCAGGAACATGTAATAAGACCCTGTCTGAAAAGAAGAAGTAAAGTCAGGCTTGGATACTAAAGAAATTGAGTGCATTGAAGCGGGACCCATGTGCTGAAGAACAGCTGATAAACTCATGAGAGAATTTGTTCAAAGAACCTGTGAGAACCACTCAAAGGGCTAAATATTTTCTTTCTCCCTACTCCTTTCTTTTTGCAGTGCTTGGAATCAAACTTAGGACTCCATTCATGCCTGGAAAGCCCTTTTCCATGCCCCAAGTCCAGGAAAAAAATTTTTTTTTGTTTAATTCAAGTTCATTGAGAAATAATTTATATATATTAAATTAACTCATGGACTGGAGGAGATGGCTCAGCAGTTAAGAGTGTGTATTACTTTTGTAGAGGATTGGAGTTCCATTTCCCACATCATGTCAGGCCCCTATAATTCCAGTTCTAGGGGATCTCATGCCCTCTTTTGGCCTCTGACACACACACACACACACACACACACACACACACACACACACACAATTTAAAAATAAAAAAGTGTATATTTGTTGTCTGTTGTCTAAGATGGCTAAAGAAGTTGTCACTAGCTGTATGTGAGATTTTGACTTGTTTCTTGTCTTTAATCTCATATTGCTGATCTTTTTCATTTTAGCTATCCTAGAAGATGTTCAGTAGCATCTGTTGTTAATTTTCATTTCTCAGTTACCAGAGATGGTGAGCATTTTCAGATAGTAAATAAGTGTCGCCAGAGAGATGTGAATTATGTTCTACAGATATTACTGAACATCTTCTAGAATTGCTAAAATGAAAACAATCAGCATATTCCTCCTTTCAATAAACCATTGATTAGGTCTAGATGGGGCTTGGCTAGATTTAGGTTCAATTCTTTTGGAAGGAATACATCTGAGGTGGTATGATATCATTCCTACTGTGTCCTGTCAAGAGGTACAGTGTCTGGTCAGTCTCACTGTTAGGGAGGGTAAGATTGATCAGTGGGTTCAGTCTCTGTGATCCTCAGTGTCCTTCTTACATGTTCATCTAACCGTTTTGGCTTTCACTGAAGAGCACTGTCTACATCTATCGTCATATTAAGGTTATAAATAGAGATTTTTAACATTCTGTAGTTCTTTATTATTTTTATTGCTTGGACTTATACTGTAAAAATCTCTCTCTTTTTAAAAAATTATTAATTATCCTAAAGCATAGCTCGCATTTCCCTGTATTTGTCAAGTTTCAGGAAATAGGTGATATCTTAACAATTTTGAAAGATGACTATTGAGTTTTTCTTTCCTGGACTAATTTTAATATCTCGTTTATGCTTTGTTCTGCTGTAATATCTATCCCGTCAATGCTCACATTTGGGTTAGTAAGACTCTTTTGGTTCTTCAGCTTTTTTAGTTTACTTACTTACTTTTATTTACATTTTTAAAATTTCAGTTAAAATCTAGCCACATTGCTCCCTGGCTCATGAGCATTTGATAAAACCCAACAGGCTTTACTTCCTCACACAAGCAGTCCCCATCTCTTCCTGCCTGTGGTCCTGGGAGCTTCCTTCTTCCTCACTGGAAATGGCAGTTACTGAACAGTCTAGATACTAGGGGTACCATGCTGTCTCTCCCAATTTTTGTCAACATAGTTAGAAAGTTGGCATTTTTCAGAAAGAGTGTATGATGGGCTGTACTGACACTTTTAAATATGGAATCATAAGCTGTAATTTAAAATTTCTGATTTTAGGGCTGGAGAGATGGCTCAGAGCTTAAGAGCACTGACTGCTCTTCCAGAGGTCCTGAGTTCAATTCCCAGCAACCACATGGTGGCTCACAACCATCTGTAATGAGATCTGGTGCCCTCTTCTGACCTGCAGTCATACATGCTGTATACTAAAATAAATAAATCTTAAAAAAAATCTTAAAAAAATTTCTGATTTTATATTTGTATCTTTTTTCAATACTGAAAACCATTTCCTAATCACACAAATGAAGTTACTTATGTATATATACGTATGTACATGTACTTATTAATATACTCAAATAGATATACACACACATATTATAAGAATACATTTTGCAAAGAATATTTTAGCTTTCAAAGAATATTTTAATTTTTTTTCCTAGAAGTTATCTTTCTAGGGCTGTGAGTACAAATACTATGTGTTTTGAAGTCACTTAAAATTATCTCTCTGTGTGTGGTTATGGAGCTTAATTGAGATATGAATAAAGTTTATTTTTTTGCTTTTGATTTTAGAGGGGATTGTATTATGAGTTATTTTCTTAAATTAGGTAAAGCAGTTCCATGATTTTCATCTTATATGTGATAAAACACCCAGACAAAAGCAACTTAAGGGAGAAAGGGTCTGTTTGGCTCACAGTTCATACGGCATCATTATGGAAAAGCCAAGGCAGCAAGCACTAGAAGCAGCTGCTCACAATGCATCTGTAGTCGAGAGCAGAGGGCCCCGAGCTGACGCTTGCATGCCACTCTATTTAAAAGAAATTTATTATGGATGAGGTTGGACATCTTTTTCAACACTCAAAAACTATTTGTATACTTTTTCTGTGTGAAGTTATTTTTAATTGTATTTAATATTAGTAGTTATTGAGCCTGTGATATGAAGTATAGGTAAAGAAGAGTGTACATGGTTTGTTCTTGTATAATCTGGTATGTATCAATGTTCCTGAGCATAATATCTTATTTATAACTAAAGTTTTTCTTTTTGTTTTGCTCTTTTTATTTGTTTGTTTCTTCATTCTTTTCTCTTTCCCTGTTCTCTTACGATGTCCTTTTACCTCTCTCCCCTGGTTGACTTCGCAATTCTTATTTGCATCCTCCCCCCCCTTCTGAGACATTCTCACCAGGCTGGCCTTAAACTCACAATCCCCCTGCCTCATTCTCTGTGGTGCTGGAATCATAGGTGCTCATCAGCACACCAAATTTGCATTCTTTTAAAAAGATTTTAACTTTTCTGTGTGTGTGTGTGTGTGTGTGTGTGTGTGTGTGTGTGTGTGTATACATGTCACATGTGTGCAGATGCTCACAGAGGTTAGAGAAGAGCATTAGATTCCCTGGAGCTGGAGTTACAGGTGGTTATGGTTACACGGTGCTGAGAACTGAACTCAGCTCCTCTGGAAGAGAAGCATGCACTCTTAATCACTAGGCCATCTCTCCAGTCCCCCAACTTGCATTCATTATTAAATAGAGAATATATGTTTGTATGTGTTTTTATGTATGCTATGTGAACACACATGTAATTTTTTCACTTGGCTCTTTCTCTATTTCTATCACTGGTTCTTATTCATATGATGTTTGCTTGGGTTCATATTTTCTTTTTCCCTCTGTCCCTCTCTGCTCCTCCCTTCCCTCCCTCTCTCCTTCCATCCTCCTTCTTCTTCTTCTTCTTCTTCTTCTTCTTCTTCTTCTTCTTCTTCTTCCCCCTCCTCTCTCTCTGTCTCTCTCTCTCCTCCTCTCCTCTCCCTTCTTTTCTTTTCTTTTCTTTTCTTTTTTTTCTTTTCTTTTCTTGAGGCAGGGTTTCTCTACATAGCCCTGGCTGTCCCGGAACTCACTATGTAGACCAGGCTGGCCTTGAACTCACAGAGATCCAACATGGTTAAAGGCAGGTACTACCACACTTGGCTTTATTTTCCAGTTACCTTGTTGAGTTCTCTCTATTGATCTTTCATGCTACCAGCACTTCCTGGAAAACAGTCTGAGAGGTCAGGGGTGGGTGAGAGCAAGTTGGGGTAGCCAGCAGCTTTTAGTCGGCTTGCAGCATAGAACGATTATTCATCCACATGGTTATTTCTTTTGCTTCTAGAGATGCTTTCTTTTGTTGTTTAGTATTCCTCAGTACGCTCCGTGGAAAGCTCCCCTGGCTGACCGCCAGCCTGACAACCGGTGAGTTCACTCTGGTTGACTTGCAGTGGTTGTGTTAGCTAGACGAGCTTAGTTGTTGACAGAATGGTCTCTCATTGTCTTGATCTTGTTCGCCACTCCCTTGAGTCTGTGCTTTCAAGCTGGGTTTTTACAGGGACAGCCCCCTTTGATTCTTTCATTTATTCATTTGTGTGTGTGTGTGTGTGTGTGTGTGTGTGTGTGTGTGTGTGTGTGTGTGGAGGCGGGGCACAGTGCCTGTGTGGAGTTCCGAGGACAACCCTTGGGAGTTGGTTCTCTCTCCTACCATGTGGGTCTGGAGATAGAACCCAGTCATCAGTCTTGGTGGTCAGCGTCTTTAACCACTGACCCTTGCCTGCCCTCCTTTCAGTCCTCTACCTTCCATACCCTGCATCTCTGTGCTGTCAGAGCAGGACCCTTGGGTAAGAATTTCAGGGCCTGTGGCACTCAATTCTAGAGAACACTATTTACCATTGTGTGTATTTATTTCTTTGTAGTACGGGATAATAGCAAGTATTCTTGAAGGTGGTGGTTTCAATTTCATTTATTTTGTTTAGAAGGCATCTTAGATGTTAGGATGATGATTATATTCCTGGAGAGCTGTGGGAATAGAGAGAAGGAGGCATTGATTATCTCTACTGTGAGTATGTATGGAAGTGTGTTAAGGTTTTATTCTTTAATTATATTTTTATTTATATATTTCTGTGTGTGTGTGTGAAAGAGAGAGAGAGAGAGACAGAGACAGACAGACAGACAGAGCATTATGTGATGTATGTGGAGGATAGAAGGGAACTCATAGGAATTGGTTCTTTCCTTCTACCCTGCGGGTTCCCAGGATGGAACTCAGGTTTCTTGGCAGCAGCAAGCATCTGTGCCTGCAAAGCCGTCATCTTATTGGCTCAACATGTGTTAAGGCTTTAAATGGACTGAGTTGAAATTTGAAAGATGAGTAGGTGTTTGCCCAGTGGCTACTGAGGAGGGACACTCTAGGCAGAAAGAATAGAGTACAAGTTGAAGGGTGTAACTGGTATAATCCATTAAGAGACCTTCAAATTCTTTACCATGGTTGCGGGGAGTACAGAAAAGAGGTGTGTCAAAGAGACAGGGGAAATTTGGTGAGGCAGGCTAGAAGGCACTACTGAGTCATTCGGGAAGTCTCAATTTGGTTTATTTTCTGTGACACGGTCTTACTATGTAGCCTGGCTGGCCTGGATCTCACTATGTTGAGCAGGTTGGCCCAGAACTCACAGAGATCCGCTTGCCCCTGCCCTTTCAGTGCTGGGATTAAAGGCGTGAACCACCATGTCTGTCTTTGAAGTCTGAAATTTGCGCGTGTCAAAACTGAGGATTCGTGATGGTTTTACCCAGGAAGTTAATGTAGCATTTGATTTTATATTAAAGACATCAGTTCGGGAATAATTGGGAGGATAAATTAGAAACTAATTGGGGTTTCATTGCCAACTCTGAATAATCTTGTGAGGCCTGAGCTAAGGAAGTAGAGGTGGGAATAGAGGACCGAATTGGCCAATATGTGCGTTAGAGGGTTGGTCTTTTCACTGACCTAATGTGAAGAGAAGGCAGAGGGAAAGAATATTCTGGAAGTTTCTGGATTTGGCGTCTAGCCTTAGGATGATATCTTTAATGCAGTTTAGAACTAAAAGGAAAGCCACTACTTTTTTTTTTTTTTGAGACAGAATCTCACTATGTATCCCTGGTTGGCCTGGAACTCACAGAGATGCTTCTGCCTCCTGAGTACTGGGAAGGGATCAAAGGCATATGTTATCAACTATGTTTTAGGGGAAAGACCATGAATGCAGTTTGTGAGGCAGCCTGGTGAGCAGCAGATTAGCAGGGCCCTGAAACACATGAGAGGACTGGGCTGTATAGATGGCTTTGTGAGTCAGAGGTTGTAAATAGAACTGAAACTGTACAGTGAACCTGTTCTGAATGAGTGATACAGTGAGATCAGAGAGCAGAGCGTAAGGGATTAAACCCTGGGAGGGACCTCCATGTCTGAGAAGCCAGAGAAGGACAAACTACAACAGACTCTGAGGAAGATGGTCTCAGGGCAGCGGAGAAGCGTGAGAGTCGCGCTTTGGAGCCAGGGGAGAAAGCGTCCCATTTCCCATCGAAAAGATACAAAGTATGTGGGATCAAAAATAGTCCAATAGAGTTAATAGGCACATAGCCAGAGTCCATAGAGAAACTTAAAAATTATCCGTAAATAATGAATTTGGATGGTTTGATTTAAAGATTCTGTAGAGTTTTAAAAACTTAAAAAAAACCCAGGACTTAGAGAAATGTGAAGTTTTAAAAACAGTTACTTACAACTGGCCCTCCTCTCCCCCATGTCTTTATTGATTTCTGGATAATAGATGCAGTGTTTTCAAGGTCCAGTTTGATTTTCTTTATATTACCAAGCTGGCTTCTGGATATTTCCAGTTACTCAAGGAACAAAGAAGAAATACGATTTTGAAAAAGCACATTCTCTCCTCTCTCTCAGTTGTCTATTTATCTAGATATATGAGTGAGTGTGTCTGCCATGATGCTTGTGTGGATGTCTGAGAGCAATGTGAGGGTGGGGAAGTCAGTTTTTTCCTTCTTCTATGTGGGCCTTGAGGGGAACTGAACTCAGGATATCAGGCCTAGCAGCAGGCTCCTTTACCCGCTGAGCCAACTTGCAGGCCTGAATTTGTTTTGTTAGTTTTTATTTTGTTTCAAATCAAGGTTGATAAGAACTTTCTTCACTATTCTCTTATTGTTCTGTGTCTTTCCAAACTACCAGCCCTCAGGAGACTTCACATACATTTGAGCTGTCTTATAATATGGTAGTGTATTGAACCTATATGCTCACTGGACTCAGAGCAACAAAACACCACAGTCACTTTGAAAGTATACATGGAGGCCATGTTACTCCAGCTTTGGTTGTGTAGACTTGATGCATTGCATATTTATGCTGTAACTGAGCATTATTTCTGTTCTGAAGGATTCAGTGAAAGCTTCTTTGATGTCTTGCATTTTAGATTATCTTCTCCTTTGGTTTCACTTGGACTAATTTAGTTCTTTGGCTTTTAGAAAAATGGATATAAGGGTATATTTTTAGAAGGCAGTTTGATATTATGTCCCTTTGGAAGAATAATAGCAGTAGGGCCTATGTCTTCCCCAGTCAAGGGTTCTTGGCCAGGTTTACTCTTCCAGGCATGAGTCCTCTCTTGGAGTGAGCCTTAAGTCCACGTAGACAACTGTTGATTACCGCCATAGCATCCATTTTGCACCAGTGGGCATAGGTAGTCTGGCCATGACTGGGATGTGGTGTTTTGAATGAAAATGACTCCCATAGCTTGTACATTTGAGTGCTTGGTCCCCAGTCAGCAGAACTGTTTGGGAAGGATTAGAAGGTGTGGCCTTGTTGGAGGAGGTCCGTTACTGCAGGTAGGCTTTCAGGTTTCAAAAGCCCACACCATTTCTAGTTAGCTCTCTCTGCCTCTTCCTTGTGTAAGATATAAGCTCTAAGCTACCACTCCAGCACCATGCCTACCTGCTGCCATGCTCCTTGCCGTGATGGTCATGGACTAACCCTCTGAGGCTGTAAGCAAGCCCCAATTAAATGCTTTCTTTTATAAGTTTCTTGGTCATGGTATCTCTTCACAGAAATAGAAAAGTAACTAAGGTATGTGATTTGTAGAGTTCTTTGGCTTTTAAAATAAGACGTAGTGTAACTGTCATGCTAGGCTTGTATGAGAGGGGATGCCACTGAGAATCTTGGTTCTACTGTTATTTTTTTATATAGTACAGAATGTCTTTAAGTTGGAAAACATCGCTATATAGAAAACATGGACATTTCTGTCCTTTCTCCCTTGCTGAAAGGTTTAAAATATGTGTCATTGTGAAATATATGTGAAGTGGTATTTTATATAGTAATATTGTAAAATACGTCTTCAGAGGAGGGGAGTGAGGTCATCTTGTGAAATTCTTACATGCACTGTTACCTTTCAGTTAAATCAGAAATGGAATTATAGTTCTTTGCTTCTACAACAACAACAACAAGAAAGAAGGTAGTTTGATAAGATGGCCCAGAAGGTAAGGGCACTTCCACAACGCCTGATGACTTGAGTTTCCTCCCTGGATCCCATGTGGAAGACAGAGAGACCCAGCTCCCACCAACTGTCCTCTGACCTTCCTAAGTACACTATGGTATTCATGCTCCTCCTCAAATAAACAAGAATATAAATAAATAAATAAATAAATAAATAAATAAATAAATAAATAAATAAGTGTAAAAACAGAAAATGAAAAGGACATTAGTCTCAACTAGCTATTCATGATCAGAGGGCCTTAAGACCTATATATAAATAGAGTTTTTTTCTTTTTCTTTTTCTTTTCTTTTTTTTACTTCAAATTGGTTAGAGTACTCCCCGCCCCTTTCCATTTTAAAGTTTTCATTTAGGTAGACATGTGAGGAAACAAGCTTACTTTTGGAAGCACATTTTTTTTTTTCTTCAAGACAGGGTTTCTTTGTGTAATCCTGGCTGTCCTAGAACTTGCTCTGTAGCCCAGACTGGCCTCAAACTCACAGAGATCCACCTGCCTCTGCCTCCCTAGTGCTGGGATTAAAGGCGTGTGCCACCACTGTCCAGCAGAAACACGTTTTGATTTCTGTTTGTTTCTTAACAACTTACCGTTTTGGGAAGAGGAAACAGACCAATTTGATATTTTTTTTAAAGAACATCAATAAGATGACTGTCCCAAGGTTTAATAAACAATGCTTCAAGTACTACACTGCAGAAACTCTTAAAACTTTGTCACTACATGCCTGTAAATATTTGTCTCAACAAAAAGGTTCCAATGTTCGTTCTAATATAAACTGTTCTATTCTGTTGAAGCTCCTAAGTTTTGGAAGCTGAAGAAATGATAAAACACACTCTTGAGGATAAAGGCACTTAGTGCATTTAACGACTGTAGCCCCAGCCTGGAGCAGGGAGTGCACCTTTTATTCACCTCTCTGGGATCGATTTCAAAGGGCTCAAGGTCTTTCAGAAGGTTGTTTTTCATTCAGATTTCCCCTCTTGGATTCTTTAGGCAATGCTATATTTCTAATTAGTCCGTATGCAGGAATTATGCTTTAGATTTTAGCCAAGAGATTCAATGCAAGGAGGCACCAGAGGGGAGCTCCGCTTTAAACTCTCATTATGAGAATGGGGTGGAAGCAGTCTTGAATAATAATTATGGACTCTGTAGATGAAAGACATTTAAGCTAAATGTGCACAAGCAGATTCAGCTATCTTACTGAAAATGGAATAATGGCATCAACTAACACTTGTTGAACCCCTGCTAGGTGCAAGAGACATGGGCTAAACTATATTTCTTATTTTCTTAAAGATTTATTTATTCATGTATTTTATAGATACACCAGAATAAGGAATCTGATCCCATTACAGATGGTTGTGAGCCACCGTGTGGTTGTTGGGAATATGGTTGTGAGCCACCATGTGGGTGCTGGCAATTGAACTCAGGACCTCTGGAAGAGCAGTCAATGCTCTTAACCACTAAGCCATCTCTCCGGCCCTATTTCTTATTTCTTAAGTCTAAACTAGATAGACTTGTCTCTGCGAGGAGGGTACTCTTATCCTTCTCATTGAACAGATGGTGGAACTAATATTCACAGAGAACCCAGCAGCTTGTCTAAAGTTCCCAGTGAAGACCTAGAGAGATGCCGAGCGGTGGCAAGATGCTTGCTACCAAGGCTGACAATCTGAGTTCTACCCTTAGAGTTCCACGTGGTGGAAGGACAGAATCAATTCCCATGGTTGTCCTCTGACCTCCACATTTGTGTGATGTGTGACCTCTATACTTCTGGTGTGTGTGTGTGTGTGTGTGTGTGTGCGCGCGTGCGCGCGCGCGCGCGCGCGCGCAGACAAATAAATATATAAATGTAAAAACAAAATAAAGCTCCTTGTAAGCTGAGAGCAGAGTCTGGGCTTTCACTCAGAGAGCCAAGTGTCAAAACCAATGCTCTTCATCACTGAGACCCAACAGGACTGAGACGTTGGAGAATTTAAGAACAGAGTGTGTCGGGGGCAGGATGTCTTAAATTGGCTGCCACACATTGTTCTGCTAAGTGGACATGAGCTCTAGCTCTCCTTTGCTGGGCAAACTGTGAACCTTCCTGCTAACATCTGCAGGATTGAACTTAGTCTGAGGGTGGCACATATTTCCAATCCACCTGCCCAGATAGGATGCATTTTTATAATTCACTTAAAGGCAACTATCAGTCTGTTGTGTTAATTACTTTCCTATAGTGGTGTGATAAAATACCCTGACAAGAGCAATGTCAGAAGAAAGTGTTTACAGCCCCTTTGTCGGGGGAAGCGTGGGGCCATTCCGTCAGAGTGCGCACAGCCCACTTGACCCAGCTTTTCTGTGTATGAGTCTGTGGTTTCTTTGCTGTCACCGGCTTTCTTCATTTCCTGGCTGCCCCTAGTTAGGGTTTGAGGGCCGAGCCATGCGGGTTGTGACATTTTTCTATTTTCATGTGTGTGCAGTGTGCCGGTGTGTGTTGGTTTTTGTAGATGAGTGGTTGCATCACGTTCACGGGAAGAGCTGAGGTTGACGCTGAGAACCATCCTCAATTTCTCTTCCACCTTACCTCCATCGAGGCAGGGTCTGTCAGTCAAACCCAGAGCTCACCAGTGTGCCTGCTCTCACTAGCCAGCTTGCTCTTGGGACCCCCCATCTCTGGTTTCTGAGGCTAGAATTACAGGCACCTGGTATTTTATGTGTGTTCTGGGGATCTGAACTCTGGTCTTCACATTTGGGTGGTAGGTGCTTAACCACTGAACCATCTCACCAGCCCACTCCGTTCTCTTTTATGCTGGCAATTCTGACATTCTCTCTCTCTCTCTCTCTCTCTCTCTCTCTCTCTCTCTCTCTCTCTCTCTGTCTCCCTTTTGAGACAGAGTCCCACATTGTAGCCCTGGCTGGCCTGGATCTTACTCTGTAGACCAGGCTGGCTTTGAACTCACAGATTTACCTGCCTCTGCCTCCAGAATGCTGGGATTAAAGGTGTGTGCACACTTGTGCCTGGCCCTTGCATTTATATTTCCATTCCAGATTGATTTTCCAAACCCTGTTCTTACACGTCCAGCTTTGAACTCAGGTCCGTCTCAGATTCTTCACCATCCCACTATTAAATGGTTTAACACTCTTTTTTTTTTTTTTTTTGAGACAGGGTTTCTCTGTGTAGCTTTGTGCTTTTCCCGGAACTTGCTTTGGAGACCAGGCTGGCCTCGAACTCACAGAGATCCGCCTGCCTCTGCCTCCCGAGTGCTGGGATTAAAGGCGTGCGCCACCACCGCCCGGCCTAACACTCATTTTTGAATGTAGTAATACCATCACAAAAGCAAACAAGGGTGCTTGCTTTTATAAAGGTCTTTTGGAGGTTGATTGGAAATCTACCCTCACCCCAGGTAACGACAACTCTCTTTCCAATCACTCCAGACAAAAACTTGAATTCTCTCTATCCTGTCTCTGCTCCGGAATTCCAATAGGCTCAGCCATCAAAATGTATCCACAACTGGCCTGACATGGCCGCTTCTGCTGCTGTTATCCAGGTCTAAGCCATTATGATAATCTCTAATTTCCATTGTCAGTTTGATTGGAGGCAGAATCCCCCAGGAGGTCCACTGTTGGGTGCGTCTGGGAGGATGTCTGTAGATATGATTAGCTGAGGGGTAGGGAAAGCCCTATTCTCAATGTGGCTGGCAGCACCACAGGGACTGGGGTACCAGACTGAGCATAACGGGAGGGATAAAGACAACTGGACATCTGCATCCCCCCTTCTCTACTTCATGACCAACACCACAGACCACGCCTCCCTTGAAGCTATGCCCTGCTGACTTCGAAGCTGGCTTTGAAGAGAGTTGGAACTGTGGGCTAGTGAATCCCCAGAGTGCAGGGGGCAGAATGAAATGAGCAATTCTGGTGGGAATGTGGAGGGCTGGAATGCCAATAGGAATGTGATCTTCTAATATCCTTCTCTGTTGTTGCCAGGGCCATGACTAAAACAGAGCGGGTGTACCGTAATAGAGACGCACTCAGGGTATTAGGCGGTGAGCCGGGAGCTAGCTCATACTCATGCAGGACACACTTGTGCCCCTTACGACGACCCACACTTCACTGCATTTAAAAATGAGTGTTAAACAATTTTAAAGTAATTGAAATTTAATTTCAAGCAGGGTGATAAAGTGAAAATCGAGACATTTTGTGGAAAAAAAGCTAGGGAAGGATTGGGTGGGTTTGCCTTGTCCCGAGTATGGTTGCCAGAGAGATCTACTACTTCTGTCAGGAGATTTGTTCTTTTGCCTAAGATTCTGAAAACTGGAATTTGGCCCTGGTCTGCCTCTCACCAAATCTACACTTCTCCCACTTTATAAAACTATGTCTGTTGGGTAAGAGTTAAAAAGTGGTAGATTTCAAATCCACCTCAAGAAGACCTTAGCAAACACCCTCGTTAAACGGTATAGTAAGCCCCTCATTATTTCTATTCATCCAAGCCTAGAATATTGTTGAAATGATGGCTGGCAGTAGGAGGTTTTCCTGAGTGTTTGGAGATCCTCCCTTATTCTTAATATTTTATAGATTATAAAACTCTAGTGCTTTAGAATGTGACACTTACAGTCTGGTAGATCCTTACTCTGGACTCCTGCTGTCATGTTTCTGTAAGAGGCTAGTCACAATCGGACAGACTTTGACCTTTCCTTAGCTTCATTTGCAAACTTCTGGGGCCTTCTCCTCTTCCAGCTCCGATTTCCAATCAGTCAGGATTACTGAACGGGACAGATACTGAAGATCAGAAAGACTTTTATAAGAAACAGCACTTATTCATAGAATAGTAATTACGTATAGCCAAGGTTCTTCAAGGACTCGGTTTATTATTTTATAATTTTGTCATGGAAAAGTAAACTTCTGAATAATGTTCTCTACCTAATGTGAATTAAATACACGAATATGGTCTTAGACGATACCTTGAATTAATTAGGTTTATATTTTATCTCGTGGCTAAAGACATTCTATACATGTTGTGCATAATTTTCCTCTCCCCATTTTTTCCCCCTTTGCTTCCGGTTCCTAGTGTTCAACGTAGCTTTGGAAGCCCATTGTGAATTCTTCAGTAAAGACACATTTTTAAAGTTTTATGAAGGCTCAGTTCATTCTTATTTTAGTTGACAGTGGTGTCCTTCATCTTTGTCCCTGAGATGAAAAACAAAATGTCAGCAGCCTTGATTCCTTTTTTTTCCCCAAAGGAATATTTATTTCATAAAAATATTTATTTATTTTATGTGTGTGCTTTGCCTGTATGTACATATGTGAACCATATCCGGTGCCCTAGGAGATAAGAAAACTGAATCAGATCCCTAGAACTGGACTCACAGACAGCTATGAGTACCACGTGGGTGCTGGGAACCAAACCCGGTTCCTTTGTAAGAGCAGCCAGTGTTCTTGACTATTGAGCCCTCTCTCTAGCCCCTGTTTATCTCATTTTTAATTGTGTGTCTGCACACACGTGCTCACCCATGGAGGCTAGAGGCATCAGATTCCCTGAAGTTCAAGTTGCAGGAGTTTTACACTGCCTGATATGAGTCCTGGGAATTGAACTGGGGTTGTCTGAAAGAGAAATATGTGTTCTTAACTACTGAGCTATCTCTCCAGCTCAACAATTTTGATATTTTTTTTGAGACAGGGTTTCTCTGTGTAGCTTTGGAGCCTTTCCTGGAACTCACTCTGTAGCCCAGGCTGGCTTTGAACTCACAGGGATCCGCCTGCCTCTGCCTCCCGAGTGCTGGGATTAAAGGCGTGCGCCGCCACTGCCTGGCAACAATTTTGATTTTTATGTAGCAAGTACCTGTCATAAGCAGGTTAGTAGGTAAAACCCCTACTGAACAATGCATTTGATAAGACTGTAATATTATACAGCAAAAGACATTTTATTGTATAGATTGACTCTGGGTTACACATTGAAATATATCATTATGGGGGATGGAAAGATGACTTAGTGGTTAAGAGCATTTGTTCCTCTCCCAAAGAACCAGGTTCTGTTTCTAGCACTCATGTGGCGGCTTACAACTATCAGTTAATGCTAGTTAATCCAGTTCTAGGGGATC
Organism: Peromyscus nudipes; assembly: GCA_902168325.1. NCBI lineage: Eukaryota > Metazoa > Chordata > Mammalia > Rodentia > Cricetidae > Peromyscus > Peromyscus nudipes. The sequence continues at coordinate 4,743 of CABHPH010146121.1, read as the reverse complement.
CAATGCCACCTTCTGACCTCTGTAGTCACCAGGCACACGGGTGGTGCACAGACATGCATGCAGGCCAAACACTCATACACATGGTCTTAGTTAGGGTTTTATTTCTGTGAAGAGACACCATGACCTCAGCAACTCTTACAAAGGAAAACAGTTAATTGGGCCTGGCTTACAGTTTCAGAGGTTTAGTCCATTGTCATCATGGCCGGACATGGCAGCGTGCAGGCAGACGTGGTGCTGGAGAAGGAGCTGAGAGTCCTACATCTTGATCTACAGGTAGCAGAAGGAAAAACTAACTTAAGCTTCTGAGACCTCAGAGCCCACCCCCCACAGTGACACACCTCCTCCAGCAAGGCCACACCTCCCAGCAGTGCCACTCCCTATGGGCCAAGCGTTCAAACACAGGAGTCTATGGGGGGCCATTCCTATTCAAACCACCGCATCCCACTCCCAGGCCCCCATAGGCTTGTAACCATAACATAAAATAGAAATGCATTCAGCCCAACTTCAAAAGTCCCCATATTCTGTCACAGTCTCAACAATGTTTAAAAGTCCAAAGTTCGAAGTCTCTTCTGAGATTCATGCAACTTAACTGTAATCCCCTGTAAAAGAAAAATCAAGAAGCAGATCACATGCTTCCAACATATAATGGCACAGGATATACATTACCATTCCAAAAGGTAGGGAAAGGAACATAATGAGGAAATACTGGACTAAACCAAGACTGAAAACCAACTGGGCAAACTTTAAACTCTGCATCTCCATGTCTGATGTCAAAACGTTCTTCAGATATCCAACTCTATTTAGCTCTATTGACTACAACACACTTCTTTCTCTTGAGCTGGTTCCACTCCTTGTTAGCAGCTCTCCTCTGCAGGTATCCCATGGCTCTGGCACCTCTAACATCTTGGTCTCCAAGCTTCACTTTCACAGCTTCACACAATGGCCTCCCTGGATCTCCATGTAGGGACACCCCTGCCACATGCCTGACGTTAGTAGATTTCCTTAGTCATGGAGGGAGATTCCATAACCCCTTTCTTGTATCCTTGACTCTAAAGCCAGAACCACGTGGCCAAAGCTGCTAAGTTCTGCTGCTTGCTAGGGCTGGAACATGGCCTCCTTGTTCAATTACATCTTCACCAACTTTCTGTTTTCCATGGTTTCCTTTGCTGCCTAAGCTTGGCTGTCCTGGAATTTGCTCTGTAGAACATGTTGGCCTTGAACTCAGAGATCTGCCGGCCTCCATCTCCTGAGTGCTGGGATTAAAGGCATGCTCCACCACCGCCACACCTGGACCTAAGCTGTTGTTTAATTCCTTTTTATAAGTTGGAAGCTTAGCTGAGTGGGATCTTGCCCCAAGGTCTTTACTCCCTTTATTACATTTAATATCGGGTTTTCCTTTAATCTGTTTATCTCCTTGAACACAGGATTTAGCTCCATTCTACTTTCCGGTGCCCTTTTCTCCTCAAATTGTACATTTTGCATTTTCTCCTGCTCAGCTTGCTCCTTATCATTATAGATCTTCACAAGAGTGAATGTTAATAACCATGTGGCAGAGTCAATACTAGACTGTTTTGAGATTTCCTCTGCCAATGGAAGTATTCTAAAACTTTAATTTAGTCTCAGGCAAACTTTTCAGACAAGGGAAAAAAGTTAGCCACATTCTTCAAAATATCACAACAATGATCTCTAGGCCACATATTAAAATTTTTCTCCTCTGAAACCTCTTGAGCCATGCTCCCACAGCTCCAATCACCCTCAGCACCACTGTCTTACATGCTCCTACTAGTAAGATCCATTAAGCCCTACTTAATTAGAAAAGAAAAGCATTCAACTGCTTTTCTAATCCATACTCCCAAAGTTCACATTCCTCCAAACAAAAGCATGTCAGGCCTATCCCCCACTCCTGGTACCAACTTCTGTCTTCGATGTTTTGCATGAAGAGACACCATGATCACAGGAATTCTTATAAAGGAAAACATTTAATTGGGCATGGATTATAGTTTTAGAGGTTTAGTCCATTACCATCATGGTGGGAAACATGGCAGCATGCAGGCAGACAGGATGCTGGAGAAGGAGCTGAGAGTTCTACATCTTGATCTGCAGGCAGCAGAAGGAAAAACTGGCTTGAGCTTCTGAGACTTCAAAGCCTGCCCCCACAGTGGCACACTTGCTCCAGCAAGGCCACACCTACTCCAGCAAGACCACACCTCCCAATAGTGCAACACCCAGTGGGCCAAGCATTCAAACATGTGCATCTATGAGGGCATATTCCTAGTCAAACCATGTTACCCATACAAGTAGACCACCATGGTACTATTCTGTCAATTTTGATATGTCGGTAGAGTGTAGAATGATTGAAAACAAACTCAAGTCGGGCGGTGGTGGCACACACCTTTAATCCCAGCACTCGGGAGGCAGAGCCAGGCGGATCTCTGTGAGTTTGAGGCCAGCCTGGGCAACAGAGCGAGATCCAGGACAGCTCCAAAACTACACAGAAAAACCCTGTCTCAAAACAAAAAACAAAAAACAAAACAACAACAGCAAAACTCAAACCCAAACATTCCAGTGTGATGTTGCATTAAGAGAAAACCTCTGTCAGCAGTGCTAAGATTCTTTTTCTTTCTTTTTTCAAAGATTATCTTCTATATTTTGAAAGAACGTCTGAGAAAAGAGACTATGCTTTTACCTTTAAAAAGGAAATTTTACAGTGAAAAGGAGAGAGACATATGATAGTCACAGTCTAAACTGAAAGGTCATCGTGACTATATCACACATCACCTAACAGTAGTGCACACTACTATTGATACACTTGTGATCTCTCTTTCCTTCTCTATCTATCTATCTATCTATCTATCTATCTATCTATCTATCTATCCATCCATCCATCCATCCATCCATCCATCCATCCATCCATCCATCCATCCATC
>CABHPH010146120.1:25703-61451 GCA_902168325.1 Peromyscus nudipes | reverse complement strand
TTGGGGGAGGGGGTGAGAAGGCGTGCTATCAACGGCACACACACTGGGAGTCAGTTGAAGGCAAATAAAGAACTCATTTATTCAATAACAGGAAAGGCCTTATATACCCTCCTCCCAGGACCCAGTCTGTGTGGTTGTCCCTCATTGGCTGAGAATGATCAGGAACTCTGACATTGCTCAGGAACTCTGACAGCACCTGTTGCTAGGCCCTCAGGCAGACTCTAGGTTGGCTAATAAGGAAGTACAATATGTGCATACCTTGGCAAGTGGTCTGAGCCAATTTCCTCGACCCCATGTGCCTGTCCTATTACAGGAAGCCAGCCTGGGCTACAAGAGATCTTGTCTCAAACAACAACAAAACAAAAGGAGGAATGGTCAGGTCTGTGAGAACTACGGCCTAGTAGTGGAAAAATGGGAAGGGAAGAAGATGGACTCTAACCTGGGGAAAAGGAAAAAGATCTTTCTGGAGCCCTAGAACTGGCCCAAGAAATTTGACACAATCCTACTTCTATGCAAATCATGTTATCTCTTCTTTCTCTTTCCCTAAGGTATTCCCTATCACAATTCCATCTAGACTGATAGATCTTTGGAATTCCATGGATATCCAAATTAGTTCTAAAGGAAATGCCATGACAAATATAAAATGTTCTGAGTTACTTGGAACTTAGGAACTGATAAATTAGTTCTAAACTAATAAATTCAGAACAAAACCAATATAGTTTTATATACAACCCTTAAAAAAACTGATAACTCGGGAAGTGATTAATAAAACAATGTAACTTGTAGATGGGGCATAGCTCAGGAGATGACTCTGTATTTAGCATGTGTGACTTTGGGTTCAATCCCTAGCACCATCACAAACAGAAAAAATATATTTTGGACAACTTTTCAAATAAGGACAATAAGTGGTAACAGCATTTGTACTGGTTGTTTGTTTAGTTTTGGTTTTCCTTTATTTATTTTTGTCAGCATAATACAAGCTAGAATCATCTATGGAGAGGAACCTTAATTGAGAAAATACTTCCATTGTGTTAGCTTGGAGGTGAGTCTGTGGGGCATTTTCTTTCTCTTTTTTTCCTTTCTCCTTTGTCAAAAAGTAAACTTTATTGGGCTGGAGAGATGGCTTAGCAATTAAGGGCACTGGCTGCTCTTCCAGAAGACCTGGGTTCAATTCCCAGCAACCACATGGCAACTCACAATTGCCTAGAACTCCAGTTTCAGGGGATTCAATACCTTCGCACAGACATACATGCACACAAAAACACAAATGCACATGAAATAAGAAATAGATAAATTAGAGCTGGGTGGTGGTGGCGCACGCCTTTAATCCCAGCACTCGGGAGGCAGAGCCAGGCAGATCTCTGTGAGTTCGAGGCCAGCCTGGTCTACAGAGTGAGATCCAGGAAAGGCACAAAGCTACACAGTGAAACCCTGTCTCAAAAAACCAAAAAAAAGATAAATTATTAAAAACTTTATTACAACAACTTGCAACTACACTTGATCTTAGGCAAAAGGCTGAGAAGTGGTAACAACTTGCAAATAAATAAAAACATCACACACTAAAATTAAACAGACTCAAAGGCTAGACAACTCACTATAGTTAGAATAGACATTCAGAATAAAAGCTGTAGTGCTCCACATGAAATTTTACACTTTTATCAGCTTCATTATTGAATTATTTTATGCACTTGCCCACCACCAAAACCAGAAAAGTCCATAACAATCGGGCGGTGGTGGCACACGCCTTTAACCTCAGCACTCGGGAGGCAGAGGCAGGCGGATCTCTGTGAGTTTGAGGCCAGCCTGGACTACAGAGCGAGATCCAGGACAGGCACCAAAACTACACAGAGAAACCCTGTCTCAAAAAAAAAAGTCCATTAAAGAACCAAAGCACCCCCATTTCAAGCAAGCACTTCACCCCAGCTTGAAACAGGCCTGAGTTTCAAAATTTTTATAGCTGCTAACCTAGGTCCCAGGACAAAGTCAGGATGTTTGAAGAGCCACCTGGTAGCAATTGATTAACCACAGAATGCCCCAATGCCGGAGATGGTCTATAAAGTTTGACAACCAACCAGTCAAAACTACAAAGTAAGATAACACAGAAATTCTGGAAAGCCCCTAATACTTGAGCCAATCAGAATTGTACCCGTACTAGCACCCCTAACTGATGTAGCCTTGTGGTTTTTTCCTTTAAAAACTGAGCTTGCAGAAGGGCAGGCACCTCCTCTAGCCTCTGCTGTGTCTGGGGTGCTCAACCGAGGTCCCTGCCACGGCTTGAATTGAAATAAACCTTGCTTTTGCATTTCGGTGAGTTCGTGTCTCTGGTGGTCTCTTCGGGGGTCTTGCGCCCAGGGCACAACATTTGGGGGCTCGTCCGGGGTTTGCGGGGAGACCCCAGAGACCCTGAACCCGGAAGGTATACACCGGCAGATCGGGTGAGTCTGTCTGTCTGTCTGTCTGTCTTGTCTTGTCTGTTTGTTGTTTCTGTTTTCTGTTTCTCTTTTCTGATTGCTGCTGGCAGCTGTCTGAGCTGTATCTGAGAGGTTCTGCTTTGGTGGATGCGCTGTAAAAGCAAACCCAGAGTCGGGAGACATCCCCTCTCCTTGTCTGGGCAGGGGTCTCAAGACTGAGGCCACTTTGCCAGGGACCCACGAGGGTCCTGTCTGTGTATCTGAAAACTCTGGGGATCGGGAGACTCTGTAGACTTGTCCCCATCTCATCTGTACCATCTTTGGCATAATTGAAGCTCCCTCTCTGGACACCTGGTCTGCCTGGACCATCTGTCCTCGGAATTCTGTAAAGGGCCCTTGTTCTTCCTTTTTGTCTGACTGTCTTGTTCGTCAATGTAATTTGTTATGTTTCTGCTCATCATTCGTTTGCTAACACACTGCAGACCGTGACACAAGGGGGTTTTGTCTGCAGGCGCCAGGAGAGCTGCTTTGTTGTCTTTTCTTATGTTGTAAAAAAGTTCTGTTTGCCTTTCTGTTGGAATGTCCTACCTATATGAATGTGTAAGTGTGTAAGAACTGTGGCCACATGTATGTATGTTTTATGTCTGAGCTTGTGTGTGCGTTGTGACTGGATGGTACATTGTGGGCTGGATGGCCAACAAAAGAGACAGAGGTCCCTTTGGTTGCTTTCTTGCTCTCTGGCCAGAGTTAGGGCAGCTGGCAGGAACTCGAAGAAACAACTCTGGCAGGCAGCGGCTGCGCAGCCCAGTGTTCCACTGAGTGGGCTAGGAGGGTTGTGAGCACCACAGGGTCCATATTTGGAGGCTGTGTGAGGACTAGGCATGGCTGGACGCTGGGGCGGGGGCGGGAGGGGGATGACAGACCGTGAGCACTCTGGGGCCCTGACATGGCCAGCAGGTTTGGGCTGGGATCCTGTGCAGAGAGCTGTGGGGCAGAGCTGGTGGGAGCCAGCAGCCCCCCCCCCCCACCCAGGAGCTCAAAGTGTGCCTGAACCAGAGGCTGGTGGAGAACTAACTGCCCCTCCAGGGTCACAGCTGAGGAGTGTCCTACAGGTCTGTGGGCCCAGCCAGAGCATGGAGTCACTTTCGGTCTGCCGATCTTGTATACTTGAAAATCTGAGGTTAACAGCAATCTTTCGTCCCCATAGTACAGGCCTTCCCAGTCCTCTTCCTCTCCCATGCTGTTGGGTGGTGCTCCTAAGACTTGCCCTGGGGCTAAAACCTGAGAATGGAATGGAATGTCACTGCCTATGGTTGCTAAGCTACCAAGGCTATGTTATAAGGCTAATCAACAGTTTCTTGTCTGTGGTACAGTGCTGATGCAAATTTAGAGTTATTCTTGTTATGGTATATGCATGTATTTCTGTTCTTATTTAAAATATTGTAGCTTTACAATACATTCTAGACTATTAAGGGAAAATCACAAAAAATTTTTGATAAGGGTTTCTGTTTTAAAAAAAAAGTGGAATTTGTCTGGAGTAAATGTCTGAGGGATCAAAGGAATGGACTTAGGATACATAAAAAGATATAAAAAGCCAGAGGGGATATGATGTGAACTATGTTTGTTACGGTTTCTTATACCTGCAAAAGCTGAATTTAAAAGTTAATTCTGGTCAGTTTTCATTTTAAAAATAGCTGATGATACTGCAAACTGCTTATGTGTGTGTGTATGTGTGTATATGTATATATATATATATGTAAACAGGTATGTGACTTGGATTTAACTATGCATATAAATGTAAGCAAGCTTTAGTTGTATGTATATGTATGTAACTTGGTTCCAACTGTGTGTATGTGTGCAAGTAATTATTGTTTAAGTAATTATTGTTTAGAAAAACATGCTTTAAACAGCAACCACATGGCTTCCTCCATCTTGGCTGGTGACCTCATGGGCAGCCATGTGGCTGGCAGCTTTTACTAAGGTTATAAAGATCTACTCAGGTTAACACCTAAGTATTTATGTCTTTACCAAGTGTTCAACAGCAAGCTTCTAGAAAATTTAAGTAGATGACAACATATGTTTAATAAATAAGGTTTTTGATAAATATTAAAGCTGCACCTCAACGCTTTTATACACAGGAATATACCTTGCTCTGGCAGCTAAACTTTGTAATTTAAGATTTACCCATGTAATAAAATGATAATGGTTTTAAAGACATAAAAGGATCATAGGAAACAGCTGAGGTTTGCAAATGTATGGCAGGACTAGAGTTCCAAAGAGAGTCTAGTTCCAATGATGGACCTTAGCAGTTTTGGAAGTGCCAGGTGATGATTACCGGAAGTACCAGCCATAATAAAATGGAGCAGACAGGCTATGTATGTGTTGCCAAGGGTAGGGTCAAAAAAATCATCCAAGCCTCTAAGTAAAAGAACCAAAAGGATTATAAATGAATCCCAGATATTAAACTTTGGGATTGTTTGCACTTTGGAGCTTGGTTTTACTCTATACAGATTGTGATGATGCCATGTTTTCTCCCCCTTAAAGTAAAAGAAGATACTTTGTTGATATTACAGAAGACATTTGAGAGATCTTAATTTTTTAAGAACAGTTTTTAAAATATTTAAGTTTATAAGGCTATGAGACATTTTTAGCTTATAAAATGCTCTACATTGTTAATGTTTGGACTTAGAATAAAAGGCTAAAAATTAGGGTCACAGCCATAAGCTCCAAATGCTAACCAGAAACTTGGATGTTCATTTCTTGTGATGCAGCAAGACAATGACCTAAGCAGTCTGACAAAGGGCTTGAAACAGCTTCTGACTCCGTGAGTTTTCACCCTTTGGGAATGGAAAAAATCTTTTTACAGGGGTGGCCTAGGACCACCTGTATGTCAGATGTTTGCATTGAGATTCAACAATGGCAAAACTGCAGTTACGAAATAGCATTAAAAAACTTAAAAACCAGTGACTTGGAGAATGTTTCTCCTTGCCCAAGGTACAAAGAATGTTATCTAGCCTCCTTGTATTTGCTAAGTTTGTTAAGCTTAAGCTATTTGGATAAACTGATTCACATATATATTTTATATTGATGTTTTATTTTGGTTTCTTTCCTGAACCCATATTTGATGCTAAAAGAGCTTCATTTTAAAATCATTGTTTTTGAGGCTACTTATTGTAGACTGTTAGGGAACATAAGTAAATAGTCAGTCATAAATAATCAAGTTTTTAAAATTATAGTCAGGTAAATAAGTACTGATGTAATATTACAGGGATAACTTTACTTAGTCCCTTGCATGTGTTTTCAGGGTTGAGCTTAAAACAAGTAACTAGAAACAAAGTTTGTCTATTTGGATATACCTGGACAGCCCTCATACTTCAGAGATCTGCAGAATATGGCATTTAAATGTTGATCTAAAAGCTTATTGTTTTAAAGATTTATTTATTTATTATGTATACAGCATTTATGACTGCAGGCCAGAAGAGGGCATCAGAACTCATTACAGATGGTTGTGAGCCACCATGTGGTTGCTGGGAATTGAACTCAGGACCTCTGGAAGAGCAGCCAGTGCTCTTAACCTCTGAGCCATCTCTCCAGTCCCCTAAAAGCTTATTATATCAGATAGACTTCCAGATCCTAGCAATGACCCAAGGTCTCCAAAGATTACGTACAAGGCACCACAATGTCTCTACCTGAATTATGGCAATGCTGACCACAGGGCAAGATGCCCCAAGGCAATGCCTGCCACCAGAACCCAGCCCAGACTATGGACAAGCGGTAGGAAACTGGAATTGATTGCACCCTTTTGCCTGGACAAATCAAGATCAGTCCTCCATGTCCCTATTCCACAGGAAAAATACTCTACCTTATGGGCCTGATGGTGGAAGAAGATTGATGTTGTTCTGACTGGTGCCTCCAATGCTATTGAGACCTGGGTATGGACTGGTCCCTGTCATTTATAGAATTGAAAGCTGCTTGGTCTGCACTCAGATATAATTTATCCTTCTCAAATCTCTGGTAGTACTGACGGCTAGGTTAGCTATAAATTTGTCAGCTTGGCAGTATCAGACAACCAGATCCTTCTGCAAGGGTATAGCCAGCTTATTAGTTCATTTTAAAAAATGTTCTAAGATATAAAAGTTTAAATAAGTCATAAAGGTTCAGATATCAGTCTAAGAAAGGTCTGAGGATAGAAAAGCTTCTAAGATTTAAGGATCTCAAAAAATAATTTAAGATAAAAAATGTTTCAGATTGCTCTCCTGTTTTATGAAATAACAGTTTAGAGCTTAACATTTAATAGAGTTCTGATAAGCTGGTAAAGCAATGACTACTTACTGTTCAGTCACAAGCTCAACATTTTAGATTTATTTTAGATGTCATGTAAATATACCTAAATATAAACCTAGAAGTGCTTCTCATCAGGTCAAAAATCTCTATCCAACTTATACTTGGATCTCTGGACAGAAAATAATACAAGCTTTTAACCCGAATCTGTATTTCTTGTTCAGACTCAAAGGTATGAGTCTACTTCGCTGCTTTACAGATATTCATTACCTGCTTTGTCTACAATATGAATTTCAGTACAGATTGGTAATACTAATGTATCTAAAGCTTTTATGTCATTTTGTAAGTAGGCCTCAGAGAATTAAAAGAGTCATAAAACTTGGATCCACTTCACAGAGGTGGGAAGGACCCCAGATAAGTATTCCTAAGGATGGTATTTTTCCTCTCTCCTGGTCTTGGGACTCCTGCTTTCCCCCATTACTAAGGGTATGGACCTAAGGGTACCAAATAAGTTCATAAATTTTAACTTCTTTTCCTAGTTTAAGTTTGTCTCAACAGATTTCCACTTGGCTGGCAGACACCTCCAAGCTTCAGTTGCTGACTACACTGCTCTAACCTGTGAGCTCCGGACTTGCTAAAAGCTGACATGGACCAGCCCAGCCAACATGATTCTTTCCTGTCTCTACGGGGTCAGACAGCCATATGCTTCTGACAAATGCCCCATTGCCCAGTCTTTGACTAGCCTTTCAGCATTTTGGGGGCCCTGACAATGGCACCCCAATGCCAGCTTGAAGCAGTTCCAGAAGAGAATATGTTGTCCCATGTTCCCTCTTCAGATAAGGCTGAAATGCTGGGTCAAAAGAAAACCCCCTGACATAGAGACAAAATGGCTATTATCAACTACTTTAATTTCCACCCTAATAGGCCTATAAATAGTCTTGCTTCTGGTACTAACCCTCAGGCCTTGTATCTTTTTTATTTGTATTCATTGTAATCATTCGTTTGAAAAAGAAAATGAAACCATATTGTAATTTTGGTTTTGCCTGAAAGATTTTGCTGGGGTAAAAAGCTGTAAGGGAAAGAATAGAGATAGAGGGGTAAAGAGAATTAAAATGGGATAAAAAAAGGAAAACATCAAGAATGAGAGTTAAAATGAGTTGGAAGGAAAACATCAGGAATGAGAGAATTAGAAGGAACTAGAAGGGAAACATCAAGAATGAGAGAAGGTAATCATCAGGAGAATAAAGACTAGAGAATGCAAAAGAATAAAGAAAAGATCTGAAGGAAACTATCAAGAGAGAGTGTGAGTGTCTTTTTCCCTAGATAGAAAAGTCTTAGTTCATGACAACTCCGTGGATTCCTTTTGAGCCCTGCGCTGCTGGAAACTGGTCTCCTGGCAGCAGTGGTACTCACATGCACATTTGTTTACACATGGACATGTAATATTGGCTCGATTCTACATATGAGAGAGAATATTTGGTTTTTTTCATACTGAGATTGTGTGACCTTGTTTAACATTATAGATTCAAAATCCATCCATTTTCCTGCCAATTTTCAACTTCATTTTTCTTTACAGCTAAGTATTACACACACACACACACACACACACACACACACACACACACACACCCATTCATCTATTTATGGACAACTAGATTGATTTCAATTATTTGCTGTAATGAATAAAGCAGCAACAAACACGGGGGTACAAATGTTTCTATGGTAGAGTACAGAGTTCTCTGGGTATATGCTCAGAAGCAAAATAGCTCGGTCATATAGTAGTTCTTTTTTCATTTATTTACTTATTTTTTGAGACAGGGTTTCACTGTGTAGCCTTGGCTGTCCTGGAACTCACTCTGTAGACCAGGCTGGCCTCAAACTCATGGAGATCTGCCTGCCTCTGCCTCTTGAGTGCTGGGATTAAAATTGTGTGTTATCACTGCCTGGCTTAGTAGTTCTGTTTTTGATTTTTTTGACACAATGTCCAACTGTGTGCTCTAGCTGAGCTGGAAATTGATTTGTAGATCAGGCTGGCCTTAAACTCAGAGATCCATTTGCCTCTGCCTCCTGAATGCTGGGATTGAAGGTGCATACCACCATGCTAGGCTATTTTTTAATTTTTAAAAAATATTTATTTATTATGTATAATGTTCTGCCTGCATGCCAGAAGAGGGCACCAGATCTCCTTATAGATGGTTGTGAGCCACCATGTGGTTGCTGGGAATTGAACTCAGGAACCTCTGCAAGATCAGCCTGTGCCATCTCTCCAGCCCCCTCGAAACTTATTTCCATAATGGCTGTAGTAATTTGCACCCGCCAATAGTGAACAAGGTTCTCCACATCCTCTCCAACATTTATTGTTAGATTTATTGATGATAGTCATTTTGACTAGGGTGAGGTACTTTATCAAAGTAGTTTTAATTTGCATTTCACTGATGGCTAGAAATGTTGAATTGAATACATTTTTAAAATTATTTTTAGTTTATGTACATTGGTATATTGCCTGCTTGTATGTTTGTGTGAGGGAGTTGGGTCCCCCAGAACTGGAGTTACAGACAAAAGTGAGCTGCCATGTGGGTGCTGGGAATTGAACCTGGGTCCTCTGGAAGAGCAGCAAGTGCTCTTAACACTGAGCCATCTCTCTAAACCCAAATGCTTTTCTTTATGAGTTGTCTCTCTAGCCCCGAACTGAACACCTTTAAAAATAGTTATTGGCCATTTGTGCTTTTTTTTTTTTTGAAAACTGTCTATTCAGTTATTTGCCCACTTATTGATTGGCAATATTATTTCCTTGGTATTTAATTCCTGTCAAATATCTGTTTCTAAGATTAGTTTTTGTTTTGGCCGCAGAAGGACCCTGGGTCCTGTGGAAATAGAGTTACAGACGGCTGGGGGCAAACGATGCAGCAGAGGCTAACCTTGAACTCCTGTCTCCAGCTTCTCTCAGCCTTCGAAGTGCTAGGATTACAGGGGTTATGGCGCCATGCTAATGCACACTGGCATTTTACCTCTTCAGTTTCATGAAGGAAAAAGAGAACGCCAGGTTTAAGGGACACTTCTGCACAAAGTTCAGAAGCATCTCTAGGTTATTACTTCTCTGGCTTCCTTTCCTGGCAAAAGTCTATCTCCTCACCTACATTCTACTTTTGCAGACAAAAGAGTGTCAATCAAAACTCCCTCCTTTAGGGCACCTGCATGATATAGGCTCTCTAGAGAAATGCCTTTTTCATTAGGATTTCTTCCAGAAATCTGGATGTCAGGGAAGCAATCAAGGTGGACTATGGTCTCCAGAGAGCAATTTGCATCTGCAAGTGAAATATAATCCATAGGGTATATTCAGCAAAATGGGAAGTCTCTAAGCATTTCCTTGGCATAACCTTCAGTAAATTGCTTCATTTTTCTAGGGCAGGTTTTCTTCAGCAGAGCAAATGAAGGTACTAATTTAAGCATACCTAATGTCTTTTTGGCTTTGAATACTATCTTAAATTAGTAACTTCTCTTTTGACACAGTACTTCACTATGTAGCCCCGGCTCTCCTGGAACTCACTCTGTAGACCAGGATGGCCTTAAACTCAGATATCCACCTGCCTCTGCCTCTTGAGTCCTGGGATTAAAGGTATGTGCTACCATGACTACAAAATGTGCACTTTTATGAGATGTTGTGAATTTATGATCCTCTGCCCCAATCTCCCAAGGCTGTGATTACAGGCCTGTGCCTCTGTGCTGAGTTCTAGGAGATGTGTATCTCTCTCTTTTAGGCAGGGGTTAAGACTTGGTTAGCCTGAATTCTTATGTAGACAACTCACAAAGATCTGCCTGCCTCCATCTCCCAGTGCTGGGATTAAAGGCATGTGTCATCACACCTAGCAGAAGAGAGTATCTTAATCTAGAGGTGATTAAGGAAACTGTTCTATGAAATGCACTGTTGCAGGACAGTTAAGAAATTTAGGCAAATTTAATTATATATTTAAGATGGAATATTCTAATTAAGAACCCCCCCCAAGTGAGCTCCAGGAAAGGCGCAAAGCTACACAGAGAAACACTGTCTCGAAAAACCAAAAAAAAAAAAAAAAAAAAAAGAACCCCCCCCACCCTTTTGAGACAGGGTTTCTCTTGTGTAGCCCTGACTGTCCTAGAACTTGCTCGGTAGACTAGGCTGGCCTCAGACTCACAGAGATCCACCTGCCTCTGCCTCCCAGTGCTGGGATTAAAGGTGTGTGCCACTACACCCAGTTTAAGAATCCCCTTTTGCTATTTCAAATTGACCCCTCTATAGAGGGGTGCCATGGCTTGAGTGGGAAATGCCTTCACAGGCTCATTTATTTGGTCTCTAGCCAGTGGTAGTATGAGGCTGTGGAAGCTTTTTTTTTTTTTTTTTCCGGTTTTTGGAGACAGGGTTTCTCTGTGTAGCTTTGGAGCCTGGAACTCGCTCTGTAAACCAGGCTGGCCTCGAACTCACAGAGATCCGCCTGCCTCTGCCTCCCCAGTGCTGGGATTAAAGGCGTGCACCAGCAGCAGCAGCAGCAGCAGCAGCAGCACCACCACCACCACCAACACCACCACCACCACCACCACCACCACCACCTGGAGGCTGTGGAAGTTTTAAAAGGTAGAGTCTTGCTAGAGGTCATCATTGGGGGTTATATAACCTGGCTCTCCTCCTGCTTCCTGACTGCCTGTGGGCTTCATGCTCCAGTTGCCATGTCTTCTCAATAATATATTCCCCTGGAAGTGGGAGCCAAAATGAACCCTTTCTCCCTTAAGCGCTCTAGTCAGAGTATTGTCTAACAGTAACAGAAGAGAAATGAATACCACAGAGAATCAAACACCTGTAATTTAGATTGCAAAAGTTTATTGATAGGAAGCAGTAAGACAGACATTTGCTTATCTTTGCCATAATAATGTATCATTTTTGAACAGTATATTAAAAATACGTAATGAATTATATTTAAACCAGTACTAGAAAAGTAAATTAAGAATCTACTTAAGGCACTTCAGATAAAAGCTAAATTTAAATTTCCCCCAAAGTAACACTATTTTAAGCGAGAAAATCTGCTTTCCACAGATTTTAGCCAGAGCATGCCTTTCTTCTTGCTGAAGAATGTTGCTCTTAAACAGAGAGAAAACAGACAGAACACTGACCGTGGAAGATGACCTGGAGCTACAGATACACAGTGGGAGTACTGCCCAGTTCAACCTTACAAGTCAGGGCGGTGTCGCCCAAGTTTCCTGAAAACCACAGCCTAAATGCATTTGGCAGAGACAAGTACAAGAATAGCAGAATCTTTCAATTTATAAGGAACGGTCAACTGTATCCTCTTATTCGTCAAATTTGTAACAACGACAATAAAAAAACCCATGTAAAACATTTCTTTTGGGCCAATTATGTCTTCTTTCCACAAACCTCTATAATATAAGATAAGGGAGGGCTATTACATGATAGCAGGAAACAGTCACAGTATCTTTTGTTTTTGTCTTTGGGATAGGGTCTCATGTAGCTCAGGCTGACCTTAAACTCACCATGTACCCAAGGATGAGCTTGAACTTCTGATCTCCCTGTCTGTCTCCTGAGTGCACTGGGATTACATGCATGCACCAGCACATCTGGGTTATGTGATGTAGTAGATCGAACCCAGGGCTTCCTGTATGGTAGGCAAACACTGCATCAATGGAAGCACATACCCATCGCTGTATCTTTTAAATGCAGTATTTCTAATATTCTTTACATTTTTTTTCAGTTATAATTCTCATTTTTTTTGTGGTGCTGGGGATTGAACCCAGGGTCTCACACATGCTAGGCAAGTGCTCTACCACTGAGCTATATCCCAACCCCACATGTTCATAACAGTGGCATTTCCAATTACTCTTCACAACTCTGGTGGAGGCCAGAGTTAGACATATTATAACCATGACTTAAATATTCCTCATGGAAATTTAGTTAGCTTATATGGTTATTTCTGCTATCAGAGAAAAAGACAAAATTCAAACACAATCCCTTCAGAATTTTATTATAGGCATATTTTTGAAATGGGGTGTTGATATGATGCAAGACTGTGTCTCAAATTCTTGGACTGCAGGGATCCCACTTCAGCCACCAGGGCAGCTAAGAGCTGAGACAGGTGCACACCCCAATTCTCTGTATCTCTAAAACGATAACAGAAAGCAGATCAGGGTCAATGGTGGTGCATGCCTGTAATCCAGCACTTGGGAAGCTGAGACATGAGGATCAATGTGAGCTGGAGGTGAGTTGGGTCTCCATAAGGGAATTCAAGACCAGCCAGTGCTGTATCTCAAAAAGGCAAAAACAAAGAAAAAGGACCAGGTTTCAAGAAACATCTCTTTTAGAAAACAAATACATAAAAGAAAACAAAAGCCAGAGCAGGCTTCAAGGAATACTTATTTAAAAACAGCCCAGGTTTCAAGGAACATCCTTTAAAAACAAACAAATGAACAGAATTCACAGACCAGGTTTTAAGAAATAGTTCCTTTTTCTTGTGGCACTGAGGATTGAACCCAGAGTGTTACTCATGCTAGGCGAGCACTCTACCACTGAGCTACAACCTCAGCTTGAATACATTTCATTTCTCTTCCTTTTCTTCTCTTTCTTTTTCTTTTCTTTTCTTTTTTTTTGAGACAGAGTCTCACTATGTAGTCCAGGCTGGCCACAAACTCACAAAGATCAGCCTATGTCTGCCATAAGCCTGGCAAAACGTTTCATTTCTATCCATAGGCAGCAAATCAACATATCATGATTTTCTTTTCTCTTTCTAAGAGAGTCCTTTCCATGAACACAACTCAGCTTATTTTTCTGTTAGGTAAAAATGAGATCAATGACAATGTCTAACTAACTTACACAAACATTTGAGACCACTTATAAGTTATACTGATTTTTAGCAACAAATTACTATTATTAGATAAGGGCCTTTAAATAAAACTAGAAACATAATGAATCAGAAATCTTTCCATGTACAAGGTAGTTATAGCACATTCATGCAGAAATCATAGGCTTGTAGTTAGAGGTACTTCTTAATGTATAAAAAAGGCATATGTAGCTCTGATTTCAGTAGGAAAGATACAGGAAGAAGAAGACAGATTTAACTTTCCAAAGGCTACATGGTCCATTTTCAGAAGTTCACATAGTGCATATGATACCTTGGCCCAAAAGGAAAGTTGTAAATCTCATACACCTGCCCAGAGGAAAACTAATGATGCCTTCCAGATGCAGTTGTTTGTAATAGGCAGAGGTGGAAATTCCTGCTCAGAACCTTCCATCCCCAACCTCGGAGAAGATCAAATCAGATGACCAAAAGTTAACTAAAGTAGTTTCAAGTTTTGCTCTAAGTAAAATGAAGTAGTAGTTTTAAATTTTTATAAAGTACTTAATTCTACAAAAATCAAATGTTTCATAAGTTCATAGGGAAGGGAAAGTTAAGAGGAGAATAATTCCAAATACTTCATGATCTTATAATTGCTTGTTAAGGCACTACACATCTTTGGTTAAATGATTAACTATTTAAATCACTTGACAAAAAAGAGGTAATACAAAATACATGAGTTGCATTCTTCTTCAAACACCACATATTTCTTATTTTTCAGTTTCCATTATTACCACACAGTTTATGTGTCTCTGTAATCCTCTTTAACTCATCAGAAAGCTGAAACAAAATATATAACAATATATTAGTCTCTGATAGAAAACTTCTTATAAATACATAGTATGTTGATTTTAATATACATACCATGACCTGAATATCAATAACAAAAAGAGAAACACTGAAAGACCCAGTAGTCTTCTTTTTTTTGAGACAGTGTCTCAGATAGTCCAAGTTGGCCTCAAACTCATTATATAGCCAAAGATAATCCAGATGTGATCCTGTCTCTGCCTCCGAGTGCTGGGATTATAGGTCTGTAATAACCATACCTGGCTCAGTATTCATAGTGGTATACCATAGGATGATGTATTAAAACAGAAATTATAGAAGCTGGAGTGGTGGCTCAGCAGTTAAAAGCACTTACAGCTTTTGCAGAAGACTCAGGTTCAATTCCCAGCATGCACATGGCAACTCACAACTTCTGGTAACTCCAGTTCCAGGGGCCCTAAAACCCTTCACTGACCTCTGTGGGCACCAGGCATGCACGTGCTACACACACATATATACATGCAGGTAAAATACTCATACAGATAGAAATAAATCTTTAAAAAATTAAAATTATGTTAACCAATATTCAGATTATAGAACCAACACAGTCCAGCCACCATTTCAGTTCCCTGTAACAGCAAAATCAAGAACCTAAAATATAACAATTTCCTCCCCTAGCAACAGCATAGCTGTTTCCTTTTCTGATTTTTTTAAAGATTTATTTTTATTAATTTTAATTATGTGTTATGTATGTGTCTGCATGTGAGTATGTGTGCATGAGTGCAAGTGCCCTCAGCGGCCAGAGGCATTGGATACCCTGGAGTTGGAGTTACAGATGGCTGTGAGCCTCCTGACATAACATGGGTGTTGGGAAGCACCTATAACTCCAGCTCCAGAAAACATGACACCACTTCTTAAAACACACACGGACACACAAAACAAAACAAATAAATAAAAAACCAAGGAGTCAGAGAGATGACTCAGTGGTTAAGAGTGCTTGCTGCTCTTCTGGAGGACCTGAGTTCAGTTTCTAGTACCCACATAGAGCGTCTTATAACTGTAACTACAGCTCCAGGGGAAAGGATGTCCTCTTCTGGCATCTGCACACATGTAGTATATATATTCTCTCTCACACACAAATAAAAAAATAAAATTTTTTTTAAAACTCACAACCAAAACTGGGTGATAGTGACACACACCTTTAATTCCAGCACTCGGGAGGCAGAGGCAGGCAGATCTCTGTGAGTTCGAGGACAGCCTGGGCTACAGAGTGAGTTCCAGGACAGCTAGAGCTACACAGAGAAACCCTGTCTCGAAAAACCAAAAAATAAAATAAAATAAAATAAAAAATAAAAAAAACTTACAAACAAAACTCCTTATAACCCCACAAAAGAAATCACCAGACAGCTGGGCAGGGTGATACACAACCTTTAAGCCCAGCACTGGGAGGCAAACACAGGCAGATCTCTATGATTTGGAGGCCCCATCTCAAAGAGAGAGGGGGGAGAGGGGGAGAGGGAGAGAGAGAGAAGAAAAGAGGGAGAGAGGGACAGAGGGAGAGAACGAGAATACCACACAGACCAGGCCAGGGGAGGTACATGCCCCTAGTACCAGCACTTGGGATGCAGAAGCACTGCTGCCAAGTTCATAGGCAGTCTGGTCTACATAATGAGTTACAAGCCAGTGAGGGCTACACAAAAAATCACCACCAACACATAAAACACACTCTTAAATAAAGGACCCCCTCCAAAAGGCTGAGTGTGGTAGTGTACGCCTGTATTCCAGAACTTGGGTGATAGAGACAAGAGGATCAGGAGTTTAAGGCTAGCCTGGGGTAGGTGAGATCCAGTTGCAAACAAAAACAAAAACAACGCAGAAAAAAAGTAGAAGTCAAGAGACTTTTCAAAATGAAGGAATAAAAAGCTAAGCAATAAAATATTACAGGCTGTGCAGTGGTGCACGCCTTTAGTCCCAGCCCTTGGATTTCTTTTGTGGGGTTATAAGGAGTTTTGTTTGTAAGGTTTCTTTTTAATTTTTATTATTATTATTATTATTATTATTATTATTATTATTATTATTATTATTTGGTTTTTTGAGACAGGGTTTCTCTGTGTCATAGCTCTAGCTGTCCTGGAACTTACTGCCTTGGGAGGCAGAGGCAAGAGGATCTCTGTGAGTTCAAGACCAGCCTGGTGTACAGAGTGAGTTCCAGGACAGCCAAGGCTGCTACACAGAGAAACCCTGTCTTGAAAAAAAAGAAAGAAAAACAAAACAAAAAAAACAAAATATTAGAAAGCAATATAATACTATATTGTATTTTAAGTATAGGTAAAATAAGAATATACCTGTACGGATAGCCATGGTATTTTGATCGAAAGATAGAGAGCATCCAACTGAAGAATAACACAACAAGTCCAATTCCAGCCACACACATCACTGTGAGAAAAAAAAGTAAAAATCATCAGGTTGTACCTACTAAATCACCAGCACAGTGTGGGCTTCATACTTCCAAAGAGGAAATTTTACTAAGAAACAGCTTTCCAGTAGATTTAAGCTCTATTATAAGCGATAGGGTTTATCATTTTACTATGGATTCTGAAGACAAGGCTTAGGAGGAAGAGGGGTGCCCTGGAAGAAAGGCACATCACAGAGCATAGGTATGGGCTTCTCTGAGAGTCACTCTCATCCCCGCCCCGCCTCCCGCCCCAGACAGGGTTTCATTGTGTAGTTCTGGCTGTTCTGGGACTCACCATGTAGATCAGGCTGGTCTCAAACTCAGAGAGATTCGCCTGCCTCTGCTTCCCAAGTGCTGGGATTAAAGGCGTGCGCCACTATGCCTAGCTCACATCCTTTTAATCCTGCAGAGTTTGCATTGCTCGTAAGCTTACTCCACTACATTGCAATAGTCTATTTATATTTATGTATCTGTGCAATTTAATCAAATGAAACAATACATTTCTTTAAATATATCACACTTGCTAGACATGGTGGTACATGTGTATAATCCCAGGATTCATGAGGCAGAAGCAGAGGCAGCAGGATATAAGGCCAGGTCAGTCTATAAAGCAAGTTCCAGGCTAACCAGGGCTGCATAGCAAGACCCTGTCTTGAGAGATAAAAAAGATAAATTAATTAAATAAAAGCATCACAGCCTTCAATAATTTAATGTTAAACTATTGTCTTATGTCTGTAATCCCAACATTTGGGAAGAGGAGGTATGAATATCAGGTGTTCATGACCAGCTTAGACTACATAGTAAGTGTGAGATCAGCTTGGCCTATGTGAGATCATCTCCAAAAGACAAAAAAGGTCGAGCATAGAGCTGGAGAGATGGCTCAGCAGTCAGCAGTATGGACTGCTCTTGCAGAGGACACAAGTTTACCTCCAAGCACTCCTATCATGTAGTTCACATCACCTGTAACCCCCAATTCCAGGAGGGATCCAACGCCTCTGGCCTCCAAGGGCACCTATACTCACATGCATATACCCATACACAGACAAACACAGAGACATATAATTAAGCATTATATAAATCTTAAAGAAAGGCCGTGTGTGGTGGAGCACACAGGTAATTCAATACTCAGGAGGTAAAGTATAGAACCAGCAGTTCAAGGCCACCTTGATCTACATGGGGAGTTCAGATGCAAGCATGCTCTTTTTACATAGCAAATTCCAAGCTAGTCAGGTCTATATAGTGAGACTATCTTTAAAAAAAAAAGATGCCAGGCGGTGGTGCACCTACAATTCAATGAAAATGAATACACAACATACCCAAACTTATGGGACACAAGGAAAGCGGTGCTAAGGAGAAAGTTCATAGCATCAAGTGCCTACATGAAGAAACCGGAGAGATCTCATACTAGCAACTTGACAGCACGCCTGAAAGCTCTAGAATAAAAAGAAGCAAGCATACCCAAAAGAGGTAGACTGCAGGAAAAAATCAAACTGAGGGCTGAAATCCATGAATAGAAACAAAGAGAACAATACAAAGAATTAATGAAACCAAGACTCAGTTCTTTGAGAAAATCAACAAGATAGACAAATTCTTATCCAAACTAACAAAAAGGCAGAGAGACAATATCTAATTAAACAAAATCAGAAATGAAAAGGGGGACATAACAACAGACACAGAGGAAATCCAGAGAATCATAAGGACGTACTTTATTTTTTTTAAATATATTTTTGTTTATTTATTTATTATGTATACACTCGCCAGAAGAGAGCACCAGATCTCATTATAGATGGTTGTGAGCTACCATGTGGTTGCTGGGAATTGAACTCTGGTCCTCAGGAAGAGCAGCCAGTGTTCTTAACCTCTGAGCCATCTCTCCAGCCCAAGGACGTACTTTAAAAAGACTGTACACCGCCCCCACCAAAAAAAAAAAAAGAAGGAAAGTAAAAGCTGGGGTGGTGGTGGCATATGTTTTTAATCCCAGCATCCAGGAAGCAGAGGCAGGTGGATCTCTGTGAATTCCAGGACAGACTAGTCTACAGATCAAGTTCAAGGACATCAAGGGCAACACAGTGAAACCCTGTCTTGAAAAAACAAACCAAACAAAACAACAACAACAAAAAAACCCAGTACTCCACCAAATTGGAAAATCTAAAAGAAATGGATAATTTTCTCAATCAGTACCATTTACAAAGTCAAATCAAGATCAGATGAACAATTTAAATATACCTATAACCCCTACTGAAATAGAAGCAGTCATTACACGTCTCCCAACCTAAAAAAGTCCAGGCCAGATGATTTTAGGGCAGAATTCTACCAAACTTTCAAAGAAGAGCTAATACCAATATTCCTCAAATTATTCCACAAAAGAGAAACAGGATCATTGCCCAATTCATTTTATGAGGCCACAGTCACCCTGATACTCAAACCACAGAAAGACTCAACAAAAAAAGAGAATTATAGTCCAATTTCCCTCATAAACATTGATGCAAAAATAATCAATAAAATACCTGCAAACCAAACTAAAGAACACATCAAAAAGATCACCCACCACGATCAAGTGGGCTTCATCCCAGAGATGCAGGGATGGTTCAACATACAAAAATCTATCAATGTGATCCACCACATAAACAATTTGAAAGAAAATAACCCCACATTTTCTTCTCATTAGATGCTGAAAAAGCCTTTAACAAAATCCAACACCCCTTCATAAGTTTTAAAGAGAGTAGGGATACAAGGAACATACCTAAATGTTGTGGAATAATCCCTTTGTACACAGTGGAGATACATCACTGTGATTGGTTTAATAAACAAACTGACTGGCCAATAGCTGAACAGGATAAAGTTAGGCAGGAGAGCCAGAATTCTGGGAAGAGGAAGGGCAGAGTCAGAGAGTTGCTGGCAAATGCACAGAAACAGGATGAGAATGTCATACTGAGAAAAGATACCAAGCCACATGGCTAAACATAGATAAGAATTATGAGTTAATGTAAGTGTAAGAGTTAGCTAGTAACAAGTCTAAGCTATTGGCTGGGCATTTATAATTTATATTAAGCCTCCAAGTCAATTATTTGGGAAGTGGCTGCCGGGTATTTGGGAATAGTGGGCAAGAGAGATTCATCCGTCTACACCTAAACATGATAAAAGCAATTTACAGCAAGTCTATAGCCAACATCAAATTAAATGGAGCTGGGTGGTGGTGGCGCACATCTTTAATCCCAGCACTTGGGAGGCAGAGCCAGGCGGATCTTTGTGAGTTCAAGGCCAGCCTGGTCTACAGAGCAAGATCCAGGAAAGGCGCAAAGCTACACAGAGAAACCCTGTCTCAAAAAATCAAAAAAAAAATTTAAATGGAGAGAAACTCAAAGCAATTTCACTAAAATCAAGAACAAGACAAGGTTGTCCACTCTTTCCCTATCTATTCAATATAGTACTTGAAGTTCTAGCTAGAGCAATAATAAGACAACTAAAGGAGATCAAGGGGATACAAATTGGAAAGGATGGAGTCAAAGTATTGCTATTCGCAGATGATATGATAGTACACATAAGTGACCCCAAAAATTCTGCCAGGGAACTCCTACAGCTCAGAAATACTTTCAGTGAAGTGGCTGGATATAAGATTAACTCCAAAAAAAATCAGTGCCCTCCTGTATATAAATGAACTGAGAAAGAAATCAGGGAGACAACTCCTGTCACAATAACCACAAATAATATAAAATATGCTTGGGGTAACAGAGCAAGCAAAAGACCTGTAAAATGAAAACTTCAAGTCTAGCCAGGTGTGGTGGCACATGCCTTTAATCCCAGCACTCAGGAGGCAGAGGCAGGTGGATCTCTGTGTGCTCAAAGCCAGCTTGGTCTACAAACAAGTTCCAGGACAGCCAGGGATCTATTAGGTAGAGAAACCCTGTCTTGAACCCCTCCCCCCCACAAAAAACAAACAAACAAAATCCCAAACCAAAACAAAAACTTCAAGTTTTTGAAGAAAGAAATAGAAGAAGATATCAAGAAGATGGAAAGACCTCTCATGTTCATGGATCAGTAGGATCAACATAGTAAAAATAGCTATCCTACCAAAAACAACCAAAAAGCCCAGGATAGATTAAAAGCAATCTTGAACAATAAAAGAACTGCTGGAGGTATCACCATCCCTGATCTCAAACTCTACTACAGAACTATAGTAAAAAACAAACAAATAAACAAAAAACCCAACCACATGGTATTGGCAGAAAAACAGACATACTGATCAATGGAATTGAATCAAAGATCCAGACATAAACCCATACACCTATAGATACCTCATTTTTGATAAAGGAACCAAAATTATACAATGGGAAAAAAAGAAAGCATCTTCAACAAATGGTGCTGGTCAAACTGAATGTCTGCATGTAGATAATGCAAATAGATCCATATTTATCACCCTTCACAAAACTCAAGTCCAAGTGGATCAAAGACCTCAACATAAAACCAGACACACTGATCTTGACAGAAGAGAAAGTGGGGAACAGCCTTGAACACACAGACACAGGAGACAACTTCCTGAACAGAACACCAACAGCACAGGCACTGACATTAACAATTAGTAAATGGGACTTCATAAAACTGAACACTTCTGTAAGGCAAAGGACACCATCAAGGGGCCAAATCAGTAGCCTATAGAATGGGAAAATATTTTCAACAATGCCATATCAGGTAGAAGATAATATCCAAAATAATATAAAGAACTCAAGAAACTAGATATCAAGAAAAGAAATAATCCAATTATAAAAATGGGGTACAGATCTAAACAGAGAATTCTCAATAGAGGAAAAGAAAATAGCTGAGAAATAAAATAATACTCAACATCCTTAGCCATCAGGCAGGGAAATGCAAATTAAAACTACTTTGAGATCCCATCTTATACCTGTCAGAATTGCTAAGATCAAACACAAGTGACTGCTCATCCTGGCCAAGGATGTGGAGCAAGGGGAACACTCCTCCATTGCTGGTGGGAGTACAAACTTGTACAGCTACTATGGAAATCATTATGGCAGTTTTCTCAGAAAATTGGGAATCAATCTACCTCAAGACCCAGATACACCACTCTTACCCAAAGAAAGCTCCATCCAACCATAAGGACAACTGCTCAACTATGTTCATAGCAGCTTTATAATAACCAGAAACTGGAAAAAACCAAGATGTTCCTCAACTGAAGAGTAGATGAATTAGATGTGGTACAGTTAAACAATGGAGCATTACTCAGCTGTTAAAAAAATATCATGAAATTTGCAAGGAAATGAAAAAAACAGAAACAGAAAAAAATCAGCTGGGTGGTGGTAAGGCACACCTTGGGAGACAGAGATAGGAGGATCTCTGTGAGTTTGAGGCTAGCCTGGTCTATAGAGCGAGTTCCAGGACAGCTAAAGCTATAGAGAAACCTTGTCTCAAAAAACAAACAAAAAAAAAATAGAAAAAATTACCTGAGTGAGGTAATCTAGACCCTGAAAGACAAGCATGGTATGTACTCACTTTTAAGTGGATGGTAGCTACTAAGTAAATGATAATCATGCTTCAATCTACAGACCCAGAATTGCTAAGTAACAAGTATGGCTCTAAAGGGGGACGCATGGATGTCTCTGGGAAGGGGAAATAGAATTATCGGGTGGACTGGGAGTGGGTGGTGATGGGAACAGGAGGGATCAGGTATGTGTGTGGGGATGGTGATGGAGGGAGAGAATACCAGAACAGGAGGGCGTTTGTGTGTGAGTGAGTGTGAGTGTGTGTGTGTGTGTGTGTGAGAGAGAGAGAGAGAGAGAGAGAGAGATGGAAAAGAGAGAGGGAGAGAGGGGGAGAGAGGGAAAAGAGAGAGGGAGAGAGAGGGAAATCTAGTCCAGGAGAAACTTCAAGGATTCTACAAGAGTGACCTTAGGGAGGACTTATAATAATGGAGGATTCAGAGCCTGACCTGGCCATCCCCTGTAACCAGGCAAGGCTTCCAGAGGTGGGACTGGGACAATAACCCAGCCACAAAACCTTCTACCTATTATCTGTCCCGCCTGCAAGATGTACTCAGGCAATGGAGGCACAGAACTTGTGGGAGTGGCCAACCAGTGACTTGTCCAATTTGAGGTCCACATCCTGAGATGGAGCCCATGCCCACTGTCTGGATGACCAGGAACCAGAGCTGAATAGCCCAGATATCTATTTTAGAAAAAAATTAATAAAATGATTCCTAACAATATCCTTATATATTCATCTATCAGTGCCTAGCTCAATCATCATCAAAGAGGCTACCACTGGCAGCTGATAGGAGCAGATGCAGAAATCCACAGCCAAACATCGGGCAGAGAGTAAGCCCAAATTGGAAATCTCCCCTGGGTCCCTCTTCTTCAAGCTCGGGAAACCCCAAAGAAGAGTGGGAGGAAGAAATGTAGGAGCCAGAGGGGTCAAGGATACCAGGAGAACATGGCCTACAGACTTCAACTAAACAGGAATCACAGGGGCTCACAGAGACTGAGGTGGCAATCAGGGAGCCTGCATGGTTCAGAACTAGGTACTCTGCATATATATTATGTTTGTTAGCTTGGTGCTTTTGTGGGACTCCTTACAGTGGGGGTGGGGGTGTCTGACTCTTTTGCCTGCTCTTGGGACTTTTTCCTCCTCCTGGGTTGTCTCATCCAGCCTTGATATGAGGGTTTGTGCCTAGTCTTATTGTATCTTGCTGTGTTTGGTGGATATTCTTGGGAGGCGCGCTCTTTTCTGAAGGGAAACAGAGGAGAGTGGATTGGGGGAGAGGGGAGGTGGAAGAGGTAATAGGAGGAATGGGGGAGGGAAAACTGCAGCTGGGATGTATTAAAAACAAAAAATTAAAAAATTAAAAAAAACAAAAAACAAATCACAATTGGGCCATCAAGAAAAGTAAAAAAAGGTACTTGCTGCCAAGCCTGACTAACTGAATTTGATCCCCAGGACCCACATAGCAGGAGAAAATGAATTCCTACAAGTTATCCTTTCACTTCATCATGCATGTTGTAGCATGCTCACACACATTCACATGCATGTGTGCACACAAACACACAAGAAATAAATAATATAATAAATGAAAATACTTTAAAAATTAAATCTAGAATATTAAAAAATCAGACATATTATATATTAAATGCTTAATAAATATATATTCTTCTTGTAAATGAAGGATTTATTTTTATAATTTTTTGAGACAGGGTCTCACTATGTAGCAGTGACTGGTCTGGAAGTTGCTTTGTATACCAAACTGGCCTCAAACTCACAGAGATGCACCTGTTTCCTGAGCGCTGGGATTACAGGTATGCACCACCATGCTTGGCAAAAGTATCTGTCAAATCAGAAGTCTAATATATTCATCTTTTTACAGAAAATAAAATATTAGGTATGAATGATTTTTATATTTTAACAAAATTCCAGAGATTATGCTAACTAGAAATTATATTGTAGGCATCTTCCAGTGTGTGAATATTTGGAGGGTCTTATGTAATCTGAGGTGGCCTCAAACGCACTATGTAGCAAAGGATGGTCTTGAACTCCTTATTCCTTCTGCTTCCACCTCCCAAGCGCTTGAATTACAAGTGTGTCACCTTGTACAGACTTTTTGTTTTTGAGACAGGGTTTTGCTACCTATTAAAGGAAAGCCTGCCTGGCAGCAATTGTCTTGTCTCAGTCTGGCGTGCTGGGATTATAGACTATACCACCACACTCAACAATATGTGAATGTTCTAAAGCATAAAAAGTAGATGCTTCCAGGGGTCCAAGCTGTAAAATTACAGGTGTGTGCTGACACTCTCCACCTAACTTTTTCTGTTTGAAGGAAAAGTCTTCAACATATACCCTGTCTGTCCTGGAACTTGCTATGTTCACCAGTGTGGCCTCAAACTTGCATCAATCTTACTTCTGCCTCCCAAGGGTTTAATTTTTAAAGTGAGTATAAGATTCAAACACACACACACACACACACACACTCCTTTTGTACTGTTGGTGACCTTGTCTGTGTAGGACAAGCACCCCATCACAGAGCTATATCCCCGGCCTGCCCAGTTTTTTCTGTTGTTTTGTTTTGGATATTGGGGATTGAATCTAGAGCCTAGTACATGCTAGGCAAGTACTCTACCACAGTTATAGGCCCAGTCGTCTTTTGACTGTTTTATTTTGAGACAGAGTCTTGCAGTCTGGCTTCCATCTCATTTTATAGAGCAGTTAGGCCTTGAACTTGTGATCCTCCCACCTCATCCTCCTGAATGTATGGAATTATGGGCCAGTACCATCAAGTCTAGTTCCCACATACACAGTTTTTTAAATGTTTTTTACAGACAGGGCTGGAGAAGTGGCTTAGTTGGTAAAGTACTTGCCTAGCACATACCAATCCCTGGGTTCAGTCCCCACCAAAGCACACAACCAGACACAATGGCATTATCTTTAATCCTAATACTTGGAAGGTGGAAATAGGAGGATCAGAAATTCAAGGTTAGCCAGTTTGAAACTGATCTAGGCTCTATGAGACCCTGCCTCAAAAAATCAAGATGCTCTTGTGTTTTTTGCTTTGTTTTGGTTTTGGTTTTTCGAGACAAGGTTTCTCTGTGTACCCCTGGCTGTCCTGGAACTTGCTCTGCAGACTAGGCTGGCCTTGAACTCAAGAGATTCGCCTGCCTTTGCCTCCCAAGTGCTGGAATTAAAAGTGTGCATCACCACCACCTGGCTACAAGGTGTTCTTATGAGTGGAAAGAGATGATGAACATGGAGGAGGCTGAGGCAGGAGGATTGCAAGGTCAAGGTCAGCTTGGCCACATAGCAGAGCTTATCTCAAAACAAACAAAAAAATTAACCAAAAAAAGTGGAAAGAAATAGATTATATTAAAATTATTAGTTGTTTTTGGTGGAATAATATAGAACACTCTTCTTAGAAGTTTGCTTCTTTTTCATGTTTTCTATAAAGGGAAAATTAATTAGAGAGGGTTGTTTTTTCTACATTAAAGGCAGAATTGGAACACCGTGCCCTGGGACTTACTCCTTCGCTTCCCAATATCCATGTCAGAGGTAGCAGCTTCACATAAGAGCACCATTCCTAAGGTAACTCCACCATCTTAGAAAAACTGTTTAAGGAGAATTCACGTAGCCACAGAAGACATACCACTTTCCTATTCCCAGTTTCTCAGGAAGAAAATTAAGATGAATATATAAACCTTCAAGTCTTAATTTTAAAACAGTAACCAAAACTAATACTCTTAATTATACAATATTATTTACTATAAAGATTTAATTAAAAAGTAAGGTTGAGCCAGGTGGTGGTGGCGCATGCCTTTAAATCTCAGCACTTGGGAGGCAGAGCCAGGTGGATCTTTGTGAGTTCGAGGCCAGCCTAGTCTACAGAGCAAGATCCAGGCACCAAAACTACACAGAGAAACCCTGTCTCAAAAAAAAAAAAACCGGGGGCTGGAGAGATGGCTCAGAGGTTAAGAGCACTGGCTGCTCTTCCAGAGGTCCTGAGTTCAATTCCCAGCAACCACATGGTGGCTCACAACCACCTGTAATGAGATATGGTGCCCTCTTCTGGCCTGTAGTCATACATGCTGTATACATAATAAATAAATAAATCTTAAAAAAAAAAAAACAAAAAACCAAAAAAAAAAAAGGAAAAAAAAATCCCGCCTATTCTTGGCAGTGGTGATGCATGCCTTTAATCTCAGCACTCAGGAGGCAGAGGCAGGAGGAGCTCTGTGAGTTGGAGGCCAGCCTGGTCTACAGAAGGAGTTCCAGTATAGTCAGAGCTACACAGTGAAACTCTGTCTCAAAAAAGCAAAACAAAAGAAAAACAGCAACAACAACAAAAAACACAAATCCCACCTATATATAAAATGAGCTTTTGGAGCTGGAGAGATGGCTCAGTAGCTAAGAGCACTTGCTGTTCTTCCAGAGGTCCTGAGTTCAATTCCCAGTAACCACATGGTGGCTCACAACTGTTTATAATGGGATCTGGTGCCCTTTTCTGGCATGCAGGCATACG
This sequence comes from Peromyscus nudipes, assembly GCA_902168325.1. Classification (NCBI taxonomy): domain Eukaryota; kingdom Metazoa; phylum Chordata; class Mammalia; order Rodentia; family Cricetidae; genus Peromyscus; species Peromyscus nudipes. The sequence goes on along the minus strand of CABHPH010146120.1, from coordinate 34,655 downwards.
TGCAGACAGAACACTCATACATTAAAAAAAAAGTATAAAATGAGCTTTTAGGATATCATACCGTGAAATAAACTGCCTGAACACAGCAATTTTCCAACTTCATACACTACAAAATACTAAGTAGTCACTGTTAGCACTTTACCATCTCTGAAAAGGACATACTTGAAATCCACACCATTTAAGACAATAGCAATTCACTTTTAATGGACAATAATTTCAAAACCTTCTCAGATTTTCAACAATTAATATTCAGAGTACAAATTATGACTCAGCTATGCAATTTTGTCTTATTCTAAAGAAAAAGGAAAATCCCTCATGTGGCATGACCTTACACTTACTCATTTTAGTAACTAGCTGTATTCATCAAAATGGAAATACTACTACAAACAGTAAACACATCACATAGTTGAATAATAAAATAAGCAGTATCAATGTTTAAAACAAAACCAGTATGTTCAAGGAGAAAAGAGAACATCACCTATACTTTACATTCCCAAGTTAATTATGGGCATGATGCACATTGTATGCTGCTGCATGCAGGTGTAATTAAGTGCTAAGAGAGAAACAGGTGTTCTGATGAGGCCCTATACCCGACAATATTCAGCTCTACCATCTTTTGTTTTCTCTTAAGTAGCCTCTTGTGAGGAACGCCTGTCCATTTTCCATGCTGATAATTAATTGATTGCTGTATATATGGGCGTGTGTGACACAGGTGTACTTGCGTCACAGCAGATGTGTAGAGGTTAGAAGACAACTGGCAGAAACTGGTTCTTTCCTCCACCATGTTGGTCCTGGAGAACCAACTCAGGTTGTCAGGGTGGGCAGTAGGCAAGCTCTTTACCGCTTGGACCTTCTCTCCAGCCCACTGCTGGGTTTGTTTTTGTTTTCAAGTTAAGTTACTAAGCCGTGTCTCTTCTCCAGTATTTTTCCTTTTTCTTACTGTGGCTCTTTATATCTAGGTTTTCTCTGAAGGATGCCAGGAATTGAACTCAGGGTCTTATACATGCTAGGTAAGTGCTAAACCATTGAAGTATATCTCAGCCCCAATTATGCCTTTAGCCTATTAAAATAATGTTTCATTATATTTATTTATTGATATTTCTTATTTCTTTGAGACAGGGTTTCTCTGTGTAACAGCTCTGGGTGCTCTTGAACTCTCTCTGTAGACCAGGCTGGCCTCAAACTCACAGAGATCCTCCTGCCTCTGCCTCCCAAATGCTGAGATTAAAGGTATGCGCCACCACACCCAGCTTAATGTTTCATTTTAAATATTACCTAAGCCTCATCTTTCTTCTAAATCCATACATCAATGAGCTAATCAACCTGGCTTGTCAGACTGAAGATTTGCCTCTCCTTAGTCTATAACTTATTGGGTCAAGAAGGAAGACATAAGCAATAGAATTTCCAAAGGGTCTTATGCCTGCACTAGGACAGCAGCTCCAATCAAATCTGTACAGAAAGCATAAGATTGTAAGAAAACAGGCAAATTAAAACCCAACACTAAAGACTTATCGTAAAAGGATACTGAACAGAAGAACAATGTGAGTTTCAGCTACAAACTGGGCCTGGCTGCTTCCATGGATATAGTTCTGGGAGAGGAAGACAAAATGGAATCTTTAAATTATACATTGAATTGTAGTGTCCTAACTCTAAAATATGATATGTTAAACCTTATGAAATTATTAATTCACTTGCTGTATGTAACCATGTACCATACTTTGTTAGGGTATTGAAAGCTATTTCTATATTATTATTTATTTACTTCTTTCTTTGTATTTATACTATGTATACTATGTACAAAAATTAATAACAAAAATGTATGAGGAAAACAGTGTTTTTCTTTTTTTGTTTGTTTGTTTTTTTGGTTTTTTGAGACAGGGTTTCTCTGTGTTGTTTTGGTGCCTGTCCTGGATCTCACTCTGTAGACCAGGCTGGCCTCAAACTCACAGAGATCCACCTGCCTCTGTTTCCCTGAGTGCTGAGATTAAAGGTGTGTGCCACCACTGCCCGGCTGGATTTGGTTTATTGATACAAATTTAAAGTTAATGTTTAAGAGCCTAAAACTATGAGGTAAAACAATGTAAACATGACAACAGGGATCACATTTTTCCAATCAATCACCAAATCTGATAGTACCTACACAGTGCCTAAAAATAATAGATGCTCAAATACTTGATTAATTCTTATGTTTAGTTTGAGACTGACTCTTTCTTAGCCATCATATTCAAAAGAACTCAACAAATGGAATAAAGAACATCCCACTTTGGAGTACTGTGTACTCTAATTGTAACTGGAGTTCCTTAACAGAGATTAAGAATCAAAACTCTATCTAGTTCCTGTATATGCTGGCTCTGGCCTCACAGGGTAAACATAATTACATTAACTTTGGTATAAAATGCAAAGAAATTCCCAACTTCTCTTACCACATGTCCTGTATGGGGATTCTTATGAGCATATGGTGGTCCTCTTATATGGTTCCACATTTGACCAGATGTCATAGCAAGTACAAAACACTAGGAAAAAAATGGAATATTCATGGTCCAGCTAGCCCAATTGACTAGATAAGTAAGTACATGAAAATGCTTATCCATTTAGGAAACATAAGACATTTTTACTTTTCAAATAAATTCCTTCTTTGTTTTTTTTTTCTGAGACAGGGTTTCTCTGTGTAGTTTTGGTGCCTGTCCTGGAACTCACCCTGTAGCTCAGGCTGGCCTCAAACTCACAGAGCTCTACCTGGCTCTGCATCTCGAGTGCTGGGATTAAAGGCGTGCGCCACCACTGCCTGGCAACAATATACAAAATTTTAGGACCAGAGAGATGGCTTTGCATATAAAGGTATTTGCCACAAATGCCTGACAATGTATTTGATCTCCAGGGGACCCGCATATTGGAGGGTGATAAATGAACATGGGGACTTTTGAATTTGTACTAAATGCATTTTGTATTATGATATGGCCATAAGTCTATGGGGGGGGGTCTGAGAGTGGAATGTGGTAGTTTTGAATGAGAATGAACCCCTGTGGTGGTTTCAATGAATGGCCCCCATAGGCTCATAGGGAGTTGATAGGGATGAAATGTCTTTCTGTACGCTGCAAATATGTGTTCTCTGATTGGTTGATAAATAAAGCCGTTTGGTCTATGGCAAGGCAGCTTAGAGGCAGGCGGGAAATTCAAAGAGAGAGACAGGAAGAAGGCGGGGAGAGATGCCAGCAAGCCACCCAAGGAGCAACATGTAATGGGACACAGGTAAAGCCACAGAACATGTGGGGATACATAGATTAATAGTTATGGGCTAATTTAAGATATAAGAGCTAGCTAGCGAAAAGGCTTTATCCATGGCCATGCAGTTATAATTACTGTAAGTCTCTGTGTGTTTACTTGGGGGACACAAGTGGGAGAGATTTGTCAGGACAGGACACAGGAAATCTTCCAGCTACAGGGAGTGTCACTATTTGAAGGGATTAGGACATGTGGCCTTGTTGGAGGAAGTGTGTCACTTGAGGTAGGCTTTGAGGTTTCAGAAGCCCAAGCCAGGCCTAGTGGCTCTCTCTCTCTTCCTGCTGCCGGCTGATTCAGATGTAGAACTCTCAGCTACCTCCAGCACTATGTCTGCCTGTGTGCCACTATGCTTCTTGCCATGTTCATAATAGACTGAACCTCTGAACTGCAAGCAAGCCCCAATTAAATGCTTTTCGTTATAAGAGCTGCTGTGGTCTACTGCTTCACAGCAATAGAACACTGACTAAAACAGACCCACAAGCTCTTATGTTTGAATGCTTGGTATCCAGTAGATAGAACTGTCGGGGAAGGATTTGGAGGTGTGGCCTTTTTGGAGGAGGGTGAGCTTTAAAGTTTAAAAGAGTTGTGTCATTTCCAGTGTACTTTATGCCTCCTGAGTGTGGATCGAGATGTGGGCTCTCAGCTGTTCCTTCACTCCACCATCATGAACTGTAGCCCTGCTTTCTTTTATTATTTTTTTTATTTTTTTTATTTTCTTTTTGAGACAGGGTTTCTCTGTGTAGTTTTGGTGCCTGTCCTGGAGCTCACTTGGTAGCCCAGGCTGGCCTCGAACTCACAGAGCTCTACCTGGCTCTGCCTCCCAAGTGCTGGGATTAAAGGGCGTGCACCATTGCCACCCGGCTCCCTGCTTTCTTTTATAAAGTTGCCCTGGTTAGGTGCTTTGTCACAGCAACAGAAAAGCAATCAAAACAATGACCTAAGTTCAATTTCCAGAATCCAAATAAAAAAAGCTGAGGGCATGTGGCTGGAGAGATGGCTCAGTAGTTAAGAGCATTTGCTTCTCTTGCAAAGTAGTGGAGTTTGGTTCCCAGAACCTCCACCAGGCGGTTCACAACAACCTATTACTTCAAGGGATCCTGTGCCCTCTTCTGGCCTCCAGCCAACCTCGCTCAAATCAGTGAGACACCTTCTGAAAACAACAACAACCCCCAAGGTAGATGGATCCTGAGGAATAACACCTGGGGTTCACCTCTGGCCTCCACACACACCTACACAAACAAGCACCAACATGCGCATTCACCAAAACAAAAATGGAGCTGAGGAGACAGCTCAGTGGGGAAATTGCTTGCTGTGAAAACAAGAGAACCTGAGTCTAAATCCCCAGCCCCCAAAGCCTGTCATGGCTGTACATCCTGGAGTCCTTGTGTTGAGAAACAGAGACAGGCAGATCCTGAGAGCTTTTTGGCCAGCTGGCCTAGCCCAAATGAGGAGCTTCAGGTTCAGTGCAAGATCCAGTCTAAAAACATAAGGTGGAGCCAGGCAGTGGTGGCGCACGCCTTTAATCTCAGGACACGGGAGGCAGAGGCAGGCGGATCTCTGTGAGTTCAAGGCCTGTTGTAGAATTTTCTTTTTTTTTCCTTTCTTTTTTTTTCAAAATCTATAGGGCATTTTCTTGATTAATGAATGATTTTTTTAAAGATTTATTTATTTATTATGTATACAGTATTCTGCCTGCATGTGTCCTGCAGGCCAGAAGAGGGCACAAGATGAGCCACCATGTGGTTGCTGGGAATTGAACTCACGACCTCTGGAAGAGCAGTTGCTGCTCTTAACCACTGAGCCATCTCTCCAGCCCAGAATATTATTTTAAGGTGTGTTACTTTTGTTTATGTTGAATTTGTTGCATGAAGCTGTGTTACTGTGCCCGTCTAAACACCTGATGGTTTAATAAACAGCTGAATGGTGACTAGCAAGGCAGGAGAACAGATAGGTAGGGCTGGCAGGCAGAGAGAATAAACAGAGGGAAAAGAAAAGAAGTAGCCAGCCACCCAGCTACACAACCAGTAATGGAGTAAGAGCAAGATTTGCAGAAGTAAGAGAATGGGAAAAGGTCAGAAGCAAAAGGTAGATGGACTAATTTAAAGTTAAGAAAACTGGATAGCAACAAGCCAAGACAAGGCTGGGTGTTTATAAGTAATAGTAAGTCTCTCCATGTGTGATTTGAGAGCTGGATGAAGGGCCCCCAAAAGAGCCAAAATAGGCCAGCCTGGTCTACAGAGTGAGTTCCATGACAGCCAGGGCTACATAGAGAAACCTTGTCTCAGCGGGATTTTTAAAAAAAGGGCAGAGAACAATAAAGAATGACTCTGGTCATCCTCCTCCAGCCTATGCATGTGTAGTTGTATGTATGTACACAAACATATGTACACAAACATATTTATACACACACACACATACACACACACACACACATACACACACTACAAAAAAGCTATTTTTCACATAGATGAAAGCTAATAGAACCCAAGAAAAAATTCTGGTTGCAGTATATGTGCTTGTAACTCAGCATTAGGGATATGGGGACAGGAGGATCTCTGGGGATCACTGGTAAACTCCGGGTTCACAGAGACCCCCATCTCAAAAAAATGTAAGTTGAAGAAGTGACTGAGGAAGATACCCAATGTCAATCTGTGGCCTACACACAAAATAAAGAAAGAAAGAAAAAGAAAAAGGTAAAGAATATAGATTAGGTTCTTTTTCAATCAATTTTTCTTCTTCAGTTCACTTACCAAAGCTGCAAAAGCCCATCCAGTTTTATTAAAGAGGAATTCCATATTGCTTCTTCGCAGATACACAAGTCCACCAATAACAGCCAGAAGCAATCCCAGCATTAGGGGTCCAGCATAATTTGGAGGTCTAATTACTCTAATCTAATGGAAAGGAGAGAGAAAAACATTCTAAAATATAAAATTTATTTTCTATTAATAACAATGAAATGAAAGCACTCAAAAATGTATTTTCAGGTAAAAATACTATTTTTTTTTACCATTTTACTCCAATCAAACAGTCTAAACTATATCCTAGAAACAACATGTTATAGGCATAGTATTATTTCAGTTAATCAAGACACAATACCTTTTAGATTAAGAAATGTTTGCCAACTACACACACTTAAGGTCAGGAAAATGGTTTCTAGTCTGAACTCAACAGGCTAAGACAAGGTATTTTATAATTTTACTCTTTATTAAGACGATGCTGTCAAATCCTACTTATGAAAGAACCGTCAAATTATTCCATCTCAGTGACATGAAGACAAAACCAGCTATGATCCCCTGTTTAGATTCAAAGACAGTAAAAAAAACTTTTTGTAAAGGAGAGAAACTTACATTGACATCCGTTCTGTCAGCGATCCACCGGGCAATCTGCTCAGCTGAAAACCCTCGCACCTGCAACTCATACGTATCGGCCCTTTTGGGTTTTCCTTTCGGAGGGAAGTTGATGAAAGTTGGAGCGGAATTCATGTTTAGCTGAATAAAGAGTAGCCCATGGAAACATAAGTTACCAAGAAAAAAATCTGGTGGCAAATAATAATCTTAAAATTTAGACCTTTTTTCAGACAGGGTTTTGCTGTGTCATCCAGGCTGGACTTGAACTTGTAATAATCCTCCTGTCTCTGCTTCCTGAGTGCTAGGATTAAAAACATGTACCACTATGCCTGGTAGAAATTTAGGGTTTTCACATATATGAAGATCATGATCATATAGATGAAATTTGTCTTAAAGGAGAGTTGTGGGGCAGGCTTTCAAACACAAGCCTACCTGTGATTGTAACAATTACACTTTATTATCCACATAGATATTTCTAGGTAACATACAATTTTCTCAACTTGAATAGGAAATTTCCCATACCAGTTATTTTAGATTGTTCAGAGATTCTATTAAAAAATTAAGTATACATTCATAACACCTAAAATTATTTATATAGCTATAACAACCTCATGTTACTAAAATGGGAAGAGTTCAGGTTAAGGACAGTTTGACCAATAAACTGAGTTCAAGACAAGCTTGAACAACTTAGTGAGACCCTGTCTTGAAATAAAACACCAGACATGGGGTCACACACCTGTAACCCCAGCACTGGGGAGGCAGAGGCAGGTAGATCTTTGTGAGTTTGAAGATCAGTCTGGTTTACATAGCAAGTTCCAGGGCAGCCACCTCCCAACTGCTAGGAGTATAGACACAAGTTACTGTCTCTGGCTTGTTCTTTATATATTTACAATAAAAATATGTATAAGTGGAATTCCCTGAAAAACAAATCCTTGAAGGACAAGAACGCCCTTCTGCCAAATAAGGTAATTATCTGGAAGACAAGGCTGCATTCTGTGGCAGAGATGATCTTGGATTGACCATCTTGATGAACCAGAACTGAGACAATGATCAGATGACACCTTGACCTGGCTGTTTAATTACATACACTTCTTTCCCTGTGCCCCAATTCTTCTGTTTAAACTAGTACCAGTAGTGGGTGTCACTAATTATCTGTTCTTCCCACATGGAACAAATTCCTCTCTGCTTTACACACACACACACACACACACACACACACACACACACACACACACATATACACACACACACACAATTTGTGTGTTTGAGTGTGTATGTGTGTAAGTTGTTAGGTAGGGTAATGAACACCCTTGAACAACACTTGGGAGATGGAGGAGGAAGGATTGGAAGTTTGTATCCAGCCTATGGTACACAGACCATGCCACATAACAACAAACTTAAAAGTGTGTGGATGTTACTTGCTTACTGCCCATTTTACTTAGTAGGTTGGCATTGGTTACTACTTTTGATTAGTCAAATTTTGCTTTGAGTTCACTAACTACTCTTCCTTTTACATTAAAGTATTCCTATTTAACTTAACAATATTTTTAGATTTATTTATTCTATGTGTATGAGTGTTTTGCTTGCATGTATGAATGTGTACTACATGCATGCCTGGTGCCCGTAGAGGATAGAAGGTTATCAGATCCCCTGGAACTGGAGTTATGGATGGTTTTGAACTGCCATGTGGGTTCTGGCAACCAAACCCAGGTTCCTCTGCAAGAGGAACAAGTGCTCTTAACTAAGAAGCCATCCCTCCAGCCCTGCTATTTAACTTCTTGTAATCACCAAAATGGTTTTTTCCTTTATCCATACTTTATTCCTGTACAAAAGAAGAAACCAAACATCTTACCATTTGAAATACATCGGAACCTTCATCAAAATCCACCATGGCAAAAAATATCCTGTTGGTAAATGCACTGGAGTATCGCCAAGAGTTTGCCAGAATCTGGAATTCTTCATCAGCTTGCCTGAATGGAATCAGATTGATGGGGAATAAAACAAAAAAAAAAATATGAAACAATTTAAAAATCAACCCAGCTTATCAGCAGTAAAACAAAACCTAATTAAGTAATAGCAATTTTTGTTGTTTTTTCAAGACAGGGTTTCACTCTATAGCCCTTGCTGTCCTGGAACTCACTCTGTAGACCAGGCTGGCCTCGAACTCAGAAATTCACCTGCCTCTGCCTCCTGAGTCCTGGGATTACAGGCATGTGCCACAACTGCCAAGCATAATGGCAATTTTTAGTAAAAAAAATATTAAAAATTATTGGCAAGCCAGGTGGTGGTGGTGGTGGTGGTGGTGGTGGTGGTGGTGGTGGTG
>CABHPH010146120.1:15002-25603 GCA_902168325.1 Peromyscus nudipes | reverse complement strand
GTGGTGGTGGTGGTGGCGGCGGCGGCAGCGCACGCCTTTAATCCCAGAACTCAGAGGCAGAGGCAGGCAGATCTCTGAGTTCAAGGCCAGCCTGATCTACAGATTGAGATCCAGGACACCCAGGGCTGTTACACAGTTAGAAACCCTGTCTCAAAAAAAAAAGTTATTGGCAAGTAAGTCAGGTATAGTTGATAAGGTTAGAACACACTTTGTCTACGTATAAAAGGAGCCTTATATCTAAGTGTTGGAGATCTCATTAGAAATTAGTAATTACATTTCATGCTATATACCTTTATATGGTTTATTTTTGAATCCCAAAATAATCTTTTCTTTCTTTAGGTTCATTTGTTTATTTAATGTGCACTGGTGTTTTGCCTGTATATATTCTGTGTGAGGGTATTAGATCCCTTTGGAACTGTAGTTACAGACAGTTGTAAGCTGCCATGTGGTGCTGGGAATTGAACTACTAAGCCATCTCTCCAGCCCCCAAAACAATTTTTAAAAAATTTCTTTTTGGGCTGGAGAGATGGCTCAGCGGTTACAGAGGTTCTGAGTTCAATTCCCAGCAATCACACAATGGCTCACAACCATCTTTAATGAGAACTGGCGCCCTCTTCTGGCATGCAGGCATACATGCAGGCAGAACACAGTCTACATAATAAATAAATCTAAAAAAATTTCTTTTCAAGATGGGGTCTTACTATGTAGTCCTGGCTATTCTGGAGCTCATTGTGTAGACCAGGCTGGCCTTGAACTTACAGAGATCTGCCTGTTTCTGTCTCCCTAGTGCTGGGATTAAAGGCGTGCACCACCACCACAGCAAGGCTGCAAAACATTTTTGGTAGTCACTGAAAAAACAAATCCAGCTAATATCCTCTATAAGTTGTGGGGGCTTTCCCCTTTAGTGGTTTTTTTTCCTCGAGACAGGGTTTCTTTATATAACTCTGGCTGTCCTGGGACTAAAGGATTCATTTATATGTATGTGTGTCTGTGTGGGGGTGCCAGTGCCCACTGAGGCATCAGATTCACCTGAAACTGGAGTTACAGGTAGGTTGTGAGCTGCACAACATGGGTTCCTGGAACTGAAACTGGGTCCTCTGCAAGAGCAATAATGGGCTCTACCAGCTGTGTTCTCTCTCCAGCCGATGTGCTGCTTTCACTTTTGTTTTTTGTTTTGAAAACAGGGTCTCGCTAAGTTGCTGAGCCTAGACTCACACTACTGGTCTCAAATGCTCCTTCTGTTTCAGACAACTCAGCAGGAAGGATTATGGGCATATATGACCATACACAGTGTCCACATATTTTTTTGGTTTTGGTGCTAAGGATGGAATCCAGGGTCCCGCACATTCTAGGCAGGAATCTAACACTGATCTATACCCCAAACTGTCACAATTTTGAGACCCTAAATCATCAGGCAAAGAAGATCTAACAGGCTGTCTAAAACTCTAAAGCATGTAGCCAGACAGACCCATTGGCACAGGCCTGGAATACCAGCGCTCAGAAGGCAAAGATGAGAGGACTGCTAACGTTAAAAGCCTGCCTGCTGTTACAGCGAGTTTCGCGACAGCCAGGGCTCCACAGGGCTCCACAGTGAGACCCTGTCTACAATTTTAAAAATTAAATACAATCTGGAGGCTGAGGAGATGACTCAGTAAAGTGCTTGCCTTGAAAGTATAAGGACATGAGTTCATTTCCCAGAAGCCATGTTTAAAAAGCAAGGGTGGTGGTGTGTTCTTGTAACTGCAGTACTTGGAAAGCAGAGACAGGTGGATCCCTTGGGCTGGCTGGTTAGCTAGCCCAGCCTAACCAGTGTGCTCCAGGCAAAGGAGAGACTCTGCTTCAAAGGAGGTAGACAGCACTTCTGAAGATGACACCAAACACTCTGGCCTCTACACTCCGGTGCACACACATGAACACAAGTACAAACCCTCACACATACTCTGAAGCACATATGCTATTTGGTAAGTAAAAATACAATCAGATGAATTATTATGGTAAGTGACAAGAAAAATCTAGGAACTTGAGATGAACTGAAGCCTTGAGTTATCCTTGAATTTTCCTTTTATGTTTTCATGTTAAAGATCTGTTTATTTATATGTTTCCCCATACATATCTTTATCTTACTTTTTCAGTCCTTTGGGGTTAAGTCTAAGTAACATAAATGCATAAACTTATAACTATTTATCAAAGAAAGTTTTGGGGTTCTAGTGTTGCTGTTTTATTTTTTAATTCTTATTCTGCTAGAAAAATATTTTTTTTTTCAAGACAGGGTTTCTCTGGGTAACAGCTCTGGCTGTCCTGGAACTCACTTTGTAAACCAGGATGGCCTGGATTCACCTGCCTCTGCCTCCCAAGTACTAGGATTAAAGGGGTGTGCCACCACCGCCCAACTAGAAAACATTTTTTCTATCTGTGACAAACTTTTAACTCCATTCTCTTCTGTTTTGTATGTATTTTAGTGCTGGAGATTAAACCTAGAGCCTATTTCAATTTGACATGCACAAATCTATTTTCCAGCTACATTTTGTTTATTTTGTTCAGTATCCCAAACATTCTTCAACTGAATAAAAGCAAATCTTTCTGAGTGTCAGAAATATAAAATAAAATCCCAAAAGGAAAAAAAACTGTGAAATTGAAAGCACTTATAAACCCTTTCTTTTGAAGTACTGGGGACTGAACCCGGGACTTCTAATGCTAGGCGAGTGTTCTACCCTGATATCCTGAGCTAGATCCTCAGCCTGAAAGTACTCATAACATGGGGCCGGGAGATACTCAGTGGGTGGAAGTACTTGCCATGCAAGCTTGTTGATTTGTGTTTTATTCCTGGAATCTATGGTGGAGAGACAGAATTGACTTCTGAAAGTTGTTCTCTTGTCTCCATATGTGCACAGTGGTATGAATGCACTCACTCACACGTGTGTACACATACGTAATAAAAAAATTGTCAATGCAACTAGCATAGAAACTGGTTATCAATTCAAATGGTAGTTCTTTGATTTTTAAATAATTCATGATAGCTACAATATTTTATTCTTTCTCCACTACCAATATGCACAACCAAGACTGATCATGAAACAGTAGTATAGGGGGCTGGAGAGATGGTTCAGCGATTAAGAGCACTGGCTGTTCTTCTAGAGGTCCTGAGTTCAATTCTTAGCAACCACACTGTGGCTCACAATTATCTGTAATGGGATCTGAGTCCCTCTTCTGGCATGAATGAAGACAGAACACTCATATACATAAAATACATAAAAAAATCTTTAAAAAAATAAAACAGTAGTATTGTCTGTTATTATTTACCCTTTGAGTAAGGTATACACTTTATTAACAAACTCACTGCACAAATTTGATTCTTCTGAGATAGAAAAATAGTTAAAAACCAAAAAGTTATTAAATTTCAAAGTGGAGATGAAAGATCATACTTGCACACGACACACTGTCTATGAAGTTGGAGAGCAGTGAACATGACAATAACAGAGTAATTTCTTGGTGGAGCTTTAACAAGGCGACGGAACTTGTCTCCATTCATTCTTATGACAGGTCTTTTGTTGGTCCATTCCATCAGCTGACTAACCTTCTCAGACAACACCATCTACAAAAGACAAAATGGGATTTTGTGAATATACTCAACTTGGCATTTAGAGTTGGGTTTAGCAGGGTTTAGGTCTTGTTTATAATTGCAGCTACCCAGAAAGTTAAAATAAGAGGATCTCCTGAGCCCAACAGCCCAACACCATCTTGGGCAACACAGTAAGACGCCAACCTCAAATATCAAGAATAACAATAACAAAAAAACCACAAAGAGGTGTGGTGACATATGCCTATTATGCCAGCACTCAGGAGGTAAAGGCAAGTTCCTAAGTTTGAGGCCAGCCTACAATTCCTACCAAAACAGTATCTAAAAAACAACAAAACAAAACAAAACAAAACAAAAACATCTGGGCAGACTCCTTTATTTATTTATTCTTAGCACTTTGAGAGCAGAGGCAGGTAGATCTCTGTGAGTTCGAGGCCCGAACTGGTCTACAGTAGTGAGAAACCTTGTTTCAGAAAGAAGTATTTGGGATGGGGGAGTCCGCAGCAGCAGCAGCAGCAAAAAATACAATAAAACCAAAAAATTCCTTTAGGGCTGACAACCTCAGTTTGATCCCAGGAATCTAAGGTAAAAGGAGAGAAACAATTAGAACTTGTCCTCTGACCTCCACACATGTGCTGTGGTGCATTGAAACCTGCACAATAAAATAAGTAAATACATGTTTAAAAGTTACTTTAGCAAAGCAACTTTCTTTGTGTGTGTGTGGGCGGGGGGGCGGTCTGAGACAGGGTTTCTCTGTATAACAGCCTTGGCTGTCCTGGAACTCACTATGTAGACCAGGCTGGTCTTGAACTCACAGAGATCTGCCTCTGCCTTCCAAGTGCTGGGATTAAAGTCATTCACCACTAGCTTGCAAAGTAACTTTCTTAAATCAAGCCCACCAAGCAGAGGTACATAGAATATATGAATCCCAGGGGATGGAGTGGTGGCTCACAACTTCCTGTGACTCCAATGCCCTCTGGCCTCTTTAGATGTCCGCACACATGTGATGAACATATGAACTCATGCAGATACAGAAACATAGAAATAAAAATAAACTAATTAATCTTTTTAAAAAAGAAAATATAGCTAAGCGGTGGTGGCACATGCCTTCCCAGCACTCGGGAGGCAGAGGCAGTTGGATCTCCATAAGTTCAAGGCCAACCTGGTCTACAGAGCAAGATCCAAGACAGGCACCAAAACTACACAGAGAAACCCGACAAAAAAAATTTTAGGAGCTGTATCTGATACTTTTTTTCTTTTGAGATAAGATCTTATCTGGCAGCTCAGATGGGCCAGAAACTCAAAATTCTCATGCCTTAGCTACCTGAGTACCAAGATTACATGGTAAGCCATCACAACTGACTCAAATATTCTTTCTTAAAAATTATCCTTAAAGTTTAGTATTTTACAAGATTTAAGCTGAAGGTGGTGGTGGTGGTACAGGAGAAAGAGGATCAAGAGTTCAAGGTCAGCCTCACCTACATAGAGTTCCAGGCCAACCTGATTTACATGAGACACCATCTTAAAAACACCAAAATATTTAAGCAAACATTATACTTTAAAGTACATTACTTACTATTAGTAATACATAAAATAATATAAAATCATAAAACCTTCAGTTTCTCAAAGATTCCAAAGAATGTTGAACTGAACACTGGTATATGTTTTGTGGGTTTTTTTTCCTCCCCGAAACAGAGTTTCTCTGTGTAACAGCTCTGGCTGTCCTGGAGGTTTTTGAAACAGGGTCTCATATAGTCCAGACTGGCCTCAAACTTGAGTGATTCCTCTGCCTCAGTCTCCTGAGTTTTAGGATTACAAGTATTAACTACTCTGCAAATCCAGTGAATAGCATTTTCAACAAATTATGTTTGCATAAATGAAAACCTCAAAGATATGAAACTCTAAAACACTTTACTTAGGGACTGGGAGTTTAGGTCAGATGGTTGGGTGTTTTCCCAGCATGCACAAGGCCCTGGGTTCTCTCCCCGACACTACATAAATTAGGTATGGTGGTGCATGCTTATAATTCCAACACTTGAAAGGTAGAAGCAGGAGGATCAGGTGTTCAAAGCCATCCTTGGAGGCCACTCTGGGCTATATAAAAACAAAAGAGAACTCAATACCACTATACACCTGTAGCATGAATCTTAAAGAGTTCTTATTAATAAAATCAAACTTGAGCCAGGTATTGGGGTGAACACTGGAAGGTCAGAGAGACAGAATAAGCCACAGCTATCTCACCTTGCTGAATCCTCAGCTGGTCTTGTTTCCTCAGACTGGATGCCCCGAGCCCTCATCCAGAATGGGTCTCAGCTGAACTGCTGCTAGAAGCCTGAAAGCTTAACCAGCCACATGCTTCTCCAGGCCAAAGGCCTCTCCAGGGCAAATGCCTCTAGTTTCTGGTCCTCACGCTTTATATACTTTCTGCTTTCTACCACCACTCCCTGGGATTAAAGGTGTGGCTTTCTGGGATTAAAGGCGTAGGTCACCATGCTTGGGTGTATCCTTGAACACATGAATTTCTGCCTCTGGAATGCTAGGATTAAAGACGTATGCTACCACTGCCTAACCTCTATGTTTAATATTGTGGCTGTCCTGTTCTCTGACCCCAGATAAGTTTATTAGCATACACAATATTTTGGGGAACACAATACCCCCACATACACCCTTTACTAAAATAAAATACAATAACACAGCGAATCCTGGAGAGGATGTGGAAGAAGGTCTTTCATACACTGCTGGTAGAGAAGGTACTATGATAAGGCCTATTGCAGCTTCTTTTAATGTTTCATTATTCAATAAAGCTCGAGAGTCAAATATTAGGGGATAAACCTGAATGGTTCATGGAGTGACGGAGCAAAGATCACTTCATCCTCTTCTCCACCTTTCCAATCAAAAAGACCAAGCATCTCTTTAGCCTCTCTTTATTCTCTGCATCCTTCTATCTCCTCTGAGTTGGCCAGAAAACTCTATGGTCCACTCCATGGGTGTTCTTGGAGTGAAAACAAATCTCCCACAACATTTCCCCCTTTTTCTATAAATAAAAAGAAAAGGTTTTTAACTCCAACAAAGTGAAACTATATACAATAAGAACAAAAAGGTATTAGTTTTAACAAAATGTAACTATATTAAATAAGAACAACTATCAAGTAAGAAATATATTGACAATGTCCAGTCCATTAGTATTTGGCAAATTCAGAGAAAATACTTCATTATCTATCCTGTCTTGCTGAGTCCAAAGTTTTGTATCTAATTTACTTTCTATCATAACTAAGGAAAACTGTAACTATAACTATCTAATCTTTAACCCCATCAGAGACTTGAGAAGGAATTGCAGAGCAAGAAACTTCCAAAACTATAGAGACAACAGAGACATCTGGCTGCCTGGACAGTCACCCCAAAGTTCCTCTGCAACTTTGGGGCATCCATCTTCGGCCCACAGGCCTAGAATATCTGACAATTTTGTGTAAAGCAGGAAATTCTGAAGGACTGTCCTACCATGCCTTGGCAAGTTCTGCAGTCACCTTCTTTTGTGTCCTGCTTGTCTAGTTTGGACAGCCTACTGTCAGTAGTCAAGGCAAGGGCAGTTTCTTGCCCAAATGGCTAGCTTTGCCACATTGAAAGCAAACTCCATATGGAGGTTTATCGATGCCTATCATCCTTTTTTAAAGTAAACTGGTGCTGCCAGAAGCAGACATGTCTCACTGTCATGAAAACCCTTATGTTATTAAAACATTTTAAATGCCATGTTCTGTAGGTCTCTGGAGTGTTTGAAGACTATCTATTTAACATACATCTCTGACCTTGAAAAAATAACTAACATGACTATAAGTTTGATTGTTATAGATGACTAACTACTAGCCTGTGTTTATTATCCTAAATAGCTTTCAAGGACTAAAACTTTATATTACATTATTAAATAATATCTAAACAAGAATAGAAAATATATATATAGCATAACAAAAATAACCTTAAATCTGTATCAATATACAAAAATATCTTAAACAAGAGAAGCATATATACAGTATGACAAAAATAACCTTAAATTTGTATCAATATACAAAAACCCATACCAATGTAAAATACTTGAGACTAGTAGTTGCTTTTTTAGTTTGAAAGTAGATTCAAGCTGAGTGGTGGTGGTGGTGGTGGTGATGGTGGTGGTGGTGGTGGTGGTGGTGGTGGTGGTGGTGGTGGTGCAGCATGCCTTTAATCCCAGCACATGGGAGGCTGAGGCAGGCAAAAGTCTGTGAGTTCGAGGTCAGTCTGGTCTACAGAGTAAGTTCCAGGGCAGCCAGGGCTGTTACACAGAGAAACCCTGTTTTGGAAAAACAAACAAACAAACAAACAAACAAACAAACAAACAAGTAGATTCAATAATTTACCTTTTTATCCTATCATTTCTATATGCCCTCCTTTTTTTTTTTTCAGAACAAGATCATAGAATCATCTCCTTTGCTTAGTTTTCTCCCTGATCATGACCAATAACAACTTGGAACCAACCTCCCCCCTCAAAAGATGACAAACATCCATAATCCACTGAATGAATGGAAACCACCCACCCCACCTTTTGAGAGTTTTGGTGCCAGGTTCTTAAAATTACTTCCTTCCATCTGTGGGTGATGGCATCTTTGGGAGACCCTGAGAAAACTGAAATAATGGTCAAGTCCTGGGAGAGCTAGTTGTTGTTCATTCTCCATGTGATAGGCAAGTGCAGGGCTTATCTGAAGTCCTGGCTGGACCATCTTAGTTAACTGCCTTGAAATTGTCCCAAGCAGTTTGTAGTCCAAAGCTAAGATCTTTGGGTGGTGTCTGTCAGCTTAGTGGTATTATCACCATCCTGATGAAATCGTTGTGGGGCCCCATACTTTTGGAGACTTCAAGGGTCGCTGTCAGGAATGGCTCACTGAAGAAAATTTAAACATTTTAAATGTCATACGTAGCACATTTCAGAGATGTTAAAGGACCACAATCTATTAAATGCATCCAAGGTACATGAACTTATTTCCCAGTTACCTGCTTCAGACTCAAGCCTGAAATCATGTACAGGAAGCTAGATGAAGCCTATAATTTCGGCTTCTTTTAATGTTTTATTATTCAATAATGCTCAAGAATCAAATATTAGGGAATAAACCTGACTGACTCATGGGAGGGACGGAACAAAGATCACTTCACGCTCTTCTTTTTAGCCTCTCCTTACTCTCTGCTTCCTTCTATCTCCTCTGACTCAGCTAGAAAACTCTATGGTCCACTCCATGGGTGGTCTCAGAGTAAAACACAAACAAATCTCCCACAACAAAGCCACCTGAGAAAACCATTTGGCAATTTCTTTTTTTCTTTTTTTGTTTTTTTTTTTGCAATTTCTTAAAAAATAAACAACTAGGGGATATGACACATTGAAAAATATATATATATAAATTGAAAATATATATATATAAGATTGTCAAAGAATAAGTGATATTCTAAAAATAAATAAATAAAAGCAACTAAACATATTAGCTCCTTTCAGTTCAGACAACACTGGTTCACATTTTTCGTCATTGTAGTTTTAGTTTGAGACAGCTCACCACCAGCCCCCCAGTTTCTAAAACATTATAAAATACAATTATCTTCAAAATACTGCTTAAAGTGAGAGCAATTAAGTGTACCTTCTAAAAATAAATGAAGACAGATCACAAGAGATGAAACAGTTTTAAACTTCTACATAAAATTACATGAACACAGCCTGGAATTGGATGTTAGAACAAGGGGTGGTAGTGCAGACGTACCTACTTGGAAATATGAAGCAGAAGAGTTGCTTAAGCTAGATTTTCAAGGCCAGTGAGGTAACATGGTGAGATTCAATCTCAAAAAAACCAAATTAAGCTGGGCGGCAGGGGAGCACGCCTTTAATCCCAGCACTGGGAGGCAGAGGCAGGCAGATCTCTGTGAGTTTGAGGCCAACCTGGTCTACAGAGCGAGATACAGGACAGGCACCAAAACTACACAGAGAAAACCTGTCTCGAAAAACAAAAAACAAAACAAAAAGGCAAAATAAGCCAGGCGGTGATGGCTCATGCCTTTAATCCTAGCACTTGGGAGGCAGAGACCAGCCTGATCTACAGAACAAGTTCCAGGACAGCCCAGGGGCTACACAGAGAAACCTTGTCTCAAAAACCAAGAAAAAAGCAAACTATCTGTTTTTTTACTATATCTCTAAGTAAGCTTAGCTTGGTTTTATAGAGAAAATACCGTTTAGAATGTGTATATGTCAGGCAGCTAATTCCGTTAAAAATACAGATTTCTAGATTTCATCTTCCAATAGACTTGACTGAGTAGATCTAGGGAAAGTTTCAAGAATATGGAATTCTAACACACACCCCAAATGACTCTTCAGATCAATGGTTCTCAACCTTCCTAATGCTGTGACCCTTTAATACAGTTTCTCATGTTGTGGTGACCCCCAATCACAAAATTATTTTCATTGCTACTTCATAACTGTAATTTTGATACTGTTATGAATCATAACTAGCTGATATGCAGGATATCTGATAATGTGACCCCAAAGGGGTTGAGACCCACAGAGTCTGAACACTGAAGTTTGAGACCAACAGCCCTACATTCTCATTTTGTTTTGGTTTGGTGCAATAGGGTCTCATGTATCCCAGTCTGGCCTGGGACTAACTATGTAACTGAGGCTGGCCTTGAACTGATGGTCCTCTGCCTCCATCTCTAAGGTGCTGGGATTACAGGTGGATACCACCATGCTCCACTTTTAATTTAAAAAATTATGTTCGAATTCTTATGAGTAGAGATAATGTGTTATATAAATTTCCATGTATAACATAAAATTAAATAAGCATTAAGTAGTTCAAATGAATAGGAAAATTACAACCACTTATAGGAAAGCACATCTTTATTTTCCCAGAATGGATGAAGGATGTGATAATCTAGAGAACTAAAATATCATTTTTTTTTAAAAAATCCATTCATTTTAAAAGAGATTCTTTTCTTTCTTTCTTTTTTTTTTTTTTTTTTTTTTTTT
>CABHPH010146120.1:0-12931 GCA_902168325.1 Peromyscus nudipes | reverse complement strand
TGTCTGTTCTAGTCCATCAGGGCTTACTCATTAAAAAAAAAATCTTATTTTTAGCATTCCTACTCATTTCACTGTTCTTCAGCAATACATTTATAACTCTGTCCTTCAATTAAAACTGAACAGATCTGGAAACATAATTGACAGATAATTACTGAAAGAGACAGACTGTGAGCAGGGAAGAGAGCATTTTTAATCCCTTTGCCATCTGCTCCATTCTCAGTTTACCTACTTCCTAAACACAGCTAAAATCCATCCCCATCTCTCTTTGATGCTTTTGTGGGGGAGGGGAGGACTGCCTCATTTTTGCAGTGCTACTGTTTTGTTTCTGTAATAGATACTGTCTACAGAACTACAGGATTTGCCTCTGCTATTTCTTTAAAAATTATTTGTCAAGTTTTATTTCATTTCATGGGTATGAGTGCTTTGTTTGCCTGGTGCCCAAGGAGGTCAGAAGGTGGTGTCAGACCCCCTGGCACTGGAGTCACAGATGGTTGTGAGCCACCATGTGGGTGCTGGGAACCGAATCCAGGTCCTCTGAAATAGCAACTAGTGCTCTTAAAAATTGAGGCATCTCTCCAGTCTAACATCTGTGATATTTCTATGTGTCAGTTTTCAAAACTACATTTCAGAATCCAAGTTTCTCAAGTCATAGCCTGTCTCATTAAAGCTGCAGGTAATTCATGTTTGGGGGATGGTGGCACACGCCTTTAATCCCAGCAGTCAGGAGGCAGAGGCAGGCAGATCTCTGTGAGTTCAAGGCCACCTGGTCTACAAAGTGAGTTCCAGGACAGCCAGGGGAACACCAAGAAACCCTGTCTTGAAAAAAAGAAAGAAAAACAAAATGAAAAAACAAAATATTATAAAGCAATACACAGAGAAACCTTGTCTCAAAAAAAAAACACAAAAACACCCTGCCCCTGCCAAAAGATACAGGTAATTCTTTGTGAAGTCACTTTATTTGAAAAACTAAATCACAGAAAGATGAATTAAAGAGTTGGAGGTGTAGCTTGGCTGTGAGCCCTAGTACTGCAAAAGCAATTGAAAACCATCTATTCGTGAGGAAAGGATCGCATATATTTTACAGTTCAGGTATTGCATTAGAAAATCCATGGAGAGCCAGGCGGCGCTGGCGCACGCCTTTAATCCCAGCACTCGAGGCAGAGCCAGGCGGATCTCTGGGAGTTCGAGGCCAGCCTGGGCTACAGAGCGAGATCCAGGACAGGCACCAAAACTACACAGAGAAACCCTGTCTCGAAAAACAAAAACAAACAAACAAAAAAAGACAGAAAAATCCATGGAGAATCTATGGACTGAGCTCATCTCATTTAATTTTCACAAAAGCCAAATAATGGTATTTCCCCCCAATCTGCTGCTGAAAACAAGACTCAGCAACTTGCTACAGTTTAGTATGATTGGATTAAAGCAAACCCTCTTTACAGTTTGACAAGATTTTTTTTGAGAACCAAGAAGCAGGATGACAGCCATTCAAACATTATCATGATAATTTTTATCATGCTTTGGTATTCTTTTTGCATCTATCCCTTTTCATATTTTCTATCTCTTTGCATCTTGGTTAGGGTTTCTATTGCTTCAACAAAACATCAAGACCAAAAGCAACTAGGGGGAGAAAAAGGTTTATTTCACTTCCACATTCTTGGTCATCATCAAAGGAAGTCAGCTCCTGACGACTCCAGGATCCTGCCATTTGAATTCCTGTCCTGACTTCCTTTCATGATGAACTGTGGTATGGAAGTGGGAGCCAAATAAACCTTCTCATCCCCAAGTTGCTTTGGTCATGGTGTTTTAACACAGCAATAGTAACCCTGACTAAAACACTGGGGACATATAGATCAGTTGGTAAGACATTTAACTGGCATTTGTAAAATACCTGGCTTCAACCCTCAGTACTCCCTCAGCACAGGTGAGAAGGAGGCCAACGTTGGCTACATAGTGAGTTCAAGATGAGCGCAGGCACAAGACTCTAAGTCAACACACAGAAAAGGGAGTAGAGACTCTCGGGTAAATAGGGGTATCGTGGCAGAGAAAATGGAAAAGTTCCTCCAGCAAAGTCATACATATGGAGACATTTACACAAGTGTAGAAGATCAGGAAAGGCAGATCATTTAGTATACCTGATACAGAAAGAAGGCTTAAGGCTGGGTGGTGGTGGTGCACACCATTAATTCCAGCACTCGGGAGGCAGAGGCAGGTGGATCTCTGTGAGTTCAAGGCCAGTCTGGTCTATAGAGAGAGTTCCAGAACAGTCAGCACTACGCAGAGAAACCCTGTCTCAAAAGACCAAAAAAATAAATAAATAAAAATAAAAAACAGAAAAAAAAGAAAAAAGAAAAGAAAGAAGGCTTAAGGACTAGAGTTCAGAGCCTAGCGCCCAAGTCAGAGAGCCCACAAATGCCTGTAACCCCATCTCCAAGGGAAACTGACCCCATTTTCTGGCATCTTAAGGCACTCCTACACACATGTACACATTCACTCACACAAATATACACACAAAAATAAAAATTTTAAAACAAGGTCTTGACTGAGGATGTAGCTCAGTTGGTGGTACTCAGTAAAGAGCACTTGCTGTTCTTGCAGAGACACAGTTTCAGTTTCCAGCATCCACATGGTAGTTCACAACTGCCTGTAACTCTAGGGTCAGATCTGACACCCTCTTTCAGCCTCTATGGGCACTGAATGTATGTCACATATGCGTATGTGTAGGCAAAACACTTATATGCATAAAGATTTCTTTTTAGTTATGTGTTCCTGTGTTATAGGTATGTGTGTGAAAGTTTGGGTGCATGCTTCTTCTGTATATAGGTATGTGCATGTGAGTTAGGTATGGGCATTTGAGTTCAGGTGCCCACAGAGGCCAGAGGAGCCAGATTCCCTGGAACTGGAGTTACAGATGGTTGTAAGCTGCCTGACATGTGTGCTAGGGAATTGAACTCGGGTCCTCTGCAGAAGCACTACACACCACTGAGCTACCTCTCCAGCCCCCAAAATAAAGAAAAAAAATAAACTTGTCTGTTGCCTGGGTTGTGGTGGCACAGACCTCTCGTCCCAGCACTTGGGAGGCAGCGGCAGGCGACCTCTGTGAGTTTCAGGCCAGCCTGGTCTATAGAGAGAGTTCCAGGACTACCAGGGCTGTTACACAGAGAATCCCTGTCTCGAAAAACCAAAAAACAAACAACCTGTCAGCCTAATCTACAGAGCAAGTTCTAGGACAGCCAGGGCTATATAGAGAAACCCTGTCTTAAAAAAAAAATCCTGGGTTGATAGAAGGCTGGTTGAAGCAGAAGACAGGGGCTATAAAGGCCATTTTTATACTCTGCAAAGTAGGTTAAGAAGTTTTCAGGTTTTTGTGTTAGCATTTGTGGATAGGCACTGTACCACTGAGCTATGTCACTAGCCTGGAACACTGACTTCTGGAACACTGACTTCTGTTAACAGTATTTGTTACTCTGTTGCATAGTGGTCGATAGACATAGTAGCAAAAGTTATTAAAAATATACAGTGAATACTGCTATATTATCTCCATACTAACTTTTTTTCTGTATCTTGGTTATAGATTTCTGACATAAAGACTCTTGGAAAACATTTTTCTTAATTAAAAAAAATTGAGTTGCAATTTCCCCAATATTTCTCTGTTGTTAGGCTTATTTCCTGTTTATGATAATTTCCTTTGATATACATAAAAAAGGATGGGTTACAGGTCAGCCAGATAAGTAGTTAATGAAATCTATTTCCAAAGTCTGAACAGTGAGCATGAATAAAAGGGAGTTAGAATCAGATTATTTAAAAAAATTTTATTAAGGTAAAATTTACGTAACACAAAATCCACATTAATCATTTAAAATACATAATTTAGTATATTCCTTTAAAAAGCAATTTTCTATTTTGTAAAGATTTGTTTGTGTTTTGTCGACATGTATGCATGTGCCCATGTACATGTCTAGTGTCCTCTCAAGTCAGAAGAGGGCATCAAGTCCTCAGGATCTGGTGTTAATGATGACTGTGAGCCACCATGTGGACTGAACCCGGGTCCTCTGCAAGACCAACACATGCCCTTAACTGCTGAGCCATCTCTCTAGCTGCCCCCACACTGCCCAAGAAATCTACTTTGTAAAAGGCATTTCTGTTTTTAGTTCAATAAAAAATTAATACACATAACTTCACTGACAGAAATTCTAGGTTTACAAACCCTTTACCTTTTCTGCTGGGCTTGGTAGCACACTCCTATAATCCCAGCATGTAAGGAGAAAGCAGGGGGGTCAGGAGTTCAAGGTTATCCTCAGGTCCTCAAAGAGTTTGAGGCTGGCCTGGGCTACTTTCAGGAGATCCTGTCTCAAAACAAGCAAGCAACAACAAAGAACCCACACCTTTTATTTTAAAAGATTAAGTGGGGCCAGCGAGATGGCTCATTGGTAAAGATGCTTGTCACTAAGCCTCATGACCTGAGTTTAATCCCTGGGTGCCATATGGTAGGAGAGAACCTACACCTGCAATTTATCTTTTGACCTCCACATGGGTGCAGTGGCACTTGACACCCTCCACATCCAAACAAACAAATAAATAAACAAAATTTAAGGAACCAGAGAGAGAACTCAGCTCTCCCAGAGGACTCTTAATTCCCATCACCCACATCAATGAGCTAACAGTCTGTAACTTCAGCTCCAGGTAAGTCAATGTCTTCTTCTGGCTTCCACTGGCACCTACACATAAGTGGCATGTGTATGCACACATGCGCACGCACACACATACACATGCAAGTGCATCTTAAGAGATGGTTTGGGGGGGGTTGGAGGGGCTGGAGGGGCTGGAGAGATGGCTCAGTGATAAAGAGCAATGGCTGCTTTTCCAGAGGGCCCGGGTTCAATTCCCAGCACCCAACTGACTGTAACTCCAGTTCCAGGGGATCTGACGTCTTTACATCAGTGCACATAAAATAAATTTAAAAAAAAAAAGAGATGGTTTAGCCAGTTCAGAGCACTTGCTGTTTTTGTAGAGGACCAGGTTATGTTCCTAGCACCCACATAGTGGCTCAAGACCATTTGTAACTCCAGTTCCAGGGGATCTGATGCTCTTTTCTGACCTCCAAAGGAACCAGGTAAACATTCATATACCTAATTTTTTAAAATTAAAAATAAAAGTAAATCTTTAAAAAGACTAAGTCACCAGGGATAGTGGCAGACACCTCTAATTCTAGCACTGGGGAGTCAGAGGCAGGAGGACCTAAGGCTCAAGGCCAGTCTAGGCTACACAGCAAAACCTTACTTTGTGATTCTGGCACCCTAGAGGAATTCAAGGCCAGCTTGGAATATGTACCAAAAACTTGTTTCAAGAGAAAGAGTTAAGTCATTACTGTGGACATTCAAACAATACCAATATGTAGGGCAAAATGTGAAAGCATTTCCCTTACCAACACCACTAAATGCCCAGAGACAGCAGCTGTTAAGAGACTGTCATGTTCTAACACAGTTTGCCCCATACATATACATACACTTACAAATACAGCTTAAAAACAGGACTTTGAGGGTACAAAATTATGTACTGCTTTGCATATTGTTTTCTACAAAGAATGGCCTGGGCTGGGCGGTGGTGTCGCACACCTTTAATCCTAGCACATGGGAGGCAAAGGCAGGTGGATCTCTGACTTGAGGTCAGCCTGGTCTATGGAATTCCAGGACAGCCAGGACTACACAAAGAAACACTGTCTTGAATACCACACCACACACCCCCACTGCTGCCCAACAAAAAAGAATGGATTGGGATTCTCCAAAAAAGTCACACCAGGGGCTAGAGAGATAAGTCATGTTAAGAGCTCTGGATGCTTTTGCACAGCACCCAGGATTGGTTCCTAGTTCCCACATGTCTGTTCACAACTGTCTTCAACTATAGCTCCAGGGGATTCCACACCCTCTTTGGGCCTCCATGGAGGTGGTGAGCATGCATCCAAGAAGCAAACACTCAAAAACATAAAAAGCCCTATCAATTTCTTGGCCTAGCATAAAGGCTGCTCACTAGATCTTATCTTCGATAACTGCATTTTTTACTTTCCTCCTTTTTCTTCCCTAATTCAATGTTTTCATTTGCTAGTTTTTCGTCATTGTTTTTCCAAATGGGGTCTCATGGATCTCAGATCAGTCTCCAACTCACTGGGATGACCCTGAATTCCCGTTCCTCTTTCACTGTGATGTTCTGAACACAGGCAAGGCCACCATGCCAGGCTTAGCTTAGGTTTTAGCCTTATGAAATAATTCAAATACTCAGATAGATACAGAAATTAGTTTATTTACTGATTTAACAGCTGTCATGTTTATCAGGCATTTCAAAAATGTACATATACTTTTGTGTACTAAAGAAAAATGCAGACTGCATAGGAAATAGCATCGGAATGAAGGGCTTTAGTGTACTTCAACTACAGTAGTTAACTGTGTAAAACTTGGGTTGGTTTTCCATACCCATAAAATTAGAGGGTATAAACAACTGTTACTAATTGTTAGTAGTCTTCTAAAGCTCTAAAAGTATATGGTTCTAAGTCACAAACGTTCAAAAACACAGTGCTAAGATCCATCTGTTCGGACTGCTAAACATAAAGCTAAAAGAAAAATAGCTGGGTGTCTCGGCTCACATCTGTAATCCCAACACCTGGAAAGCAAATGCAGGATTTTCATGAGTCCAGCATGGGCTACAGTGGGAGAATGCTTCAAAGGAAACAGAACAAAAAATAAAAAGAAAAGAATATTGTATGTTTCCCACATCTCAAAGTCTGTTCCACAAAGTGGTGGCGTGGGGTGTGTTAGTTTGGTCATTCGTGTCCGTCAAGCACACAGAACACAGCGGAGCACGCTGATAAACGGCACGGAACTGGCATCATCTCACATCTACTTCTCCCACTCCTGGGCTGACAAGACAAGACAGCTCTTACACACGTCCGAGGGAGCTACATGGTCGACAACAGAAGCTTTCATTATACCGCCTGGGTAGCAAATCGGCCTCCTCAGTCTGACACCCAAATCGGCCCGAACTCCAGAAGTGTCACAACTTGTACCTGCACATTCCCCAGCTGCTGAAAGCCAGTTAGTCACCAACTGCAGCCTGCTTTTGGATTCGAAACCCCACAACACAAGAAGTTACAGCTCCCGCTTTCGTGAAGCCAACTTCCTCCCAAAGGCGGAATCCAAGTCACGCCCAACACAGATCCCGGGGAAGGAAGGAGTGAGCTGACCCTCTCTAGCCCCAAGCCGAGAAAGTCCCTGCAGCGGGCAGGAGCCGCCTCACCTCCTTCTTTCTTTGGGCAGAGGCCGAGGGAACTCTGGAAACGAGCAGCAGTGCCACTGCCGCGGCCGCACACACACACCAGAGCCACCTCGGCGAGGCCATGTTCGCTCGTCTCCCTCGGCGGCCGGCTGAAACTTTCTTCCAGCAAGGTTCGAGGGTGGGGCGTGAGAACGGGCGAATTGAACCCTTGCCGCTTCCCATTGGCCCGGCTCGGCCCTGCAGGGCGACCCCTCACATTACGTCACGCACCGCAGATGCCCGCTAAAAATCAGTTCGCTTCCGATTGGTTCCAGGGAGCCAATAGGGAAAGGATAATCTGGAGGCTTCTTATTGGTCTGCTAAAAAAGGCTGCACCGCCCCTTTCGTGGTGCGCAAAAAACGTCGCGGTTAGCGAATATCAACACGCATGCGCAGCTGTGAAAGGCTGCGCTTTTGTTGGGGGAGGGAGGAGGGGAGGCGTTGTACAAAATGGTTTGGACGTTTAAAAATGGAATTATCTTCCAGAAAGAGTTCGTTAAGAATTGTTTGAAATTCGAGCTGGTCTCAGTAACGCAAGCCTCTAATCCAACCATTTGGTTTGGAATGTGAAGGCAAGAGCACCAAGAGTTCAATGTCATCTTTGGCTACATTGCCACGGTTCCAGGCCAGCCTGAGCAATGTAAGATTGTCTCAAAAAAATAAGAGCCCTCGTCGTTTCTCACAACCAAAATCTCAGCATTTGGGAGGTGGAAATGGAGGCAGGAGGATTAGGAGTTCAAGAAATTAAACAAACATTCAGAGTTCCAGTCTAGCTTGGGCTACAAGAGATCTTACATCAAAAAAGCGATTTTTTTGAAACCTACTTATTTAGTATAATATTCTGGAAGAGGGGTTGGAGAAATGTCTCAACAGTTAAGAATATTTAACTCTTCAGAGGATGCCCCCAGCATCCACATAGCAGCTAACAACCGACCAAAATTCCAGTTCCAGGGGATCTGATGCATTATTCTGATGTCCACAGGGACCTGGTACACATTCATCCATGCAGCCAAAACATTCATATACACACAGTAATTTTTTTGTTTGTTTTTGTTTTGTTTTTTTGAGACAGGGTTTCTCTGTATAACAGCCCTGGCTGTTCTGGATCTCGCTTTGAAGACCAGGCTGCCCTCTGAATTCATAGATCTGTCTGCCTCTGCCTCCTGGGAGGAAAGGCGTGTGCTACCACCGCTTGGCTTTCTTTGTTTTTTCGGTGCATACTGTTCTTGCAGATGGCTCGAATTCTGTTCCGATTACCCATGTTGAGGTGCTCACAATTGCCTGCAACTCCGGCTCTTGGGCCCAGGATTTCATGGCCTCCTCAGACATCTGTTCTCAGTGTACATACTGAAACAGACACAAACATACATGATTTAAAAGAATAAAAAATTTAAAAATATTCTAGCCGGGCGGTGGTGGCGCACGCCTTTAATCCCAGCACTCAGGAGGCAGAGGCAGGCGGATCTGTGAATTCAAGGCCAACCTGGCCTACAGAGTGAGTTCCAGGACAGCCAGCAGGGCTAGATATGGAAACCTGTTGCAACTTTTGCAAGTTCCTCCCCTGTTGCTACCAGCAGCCCAAGTCCCCACCTAAGCATTCCAGCTTTTGACCATACTTGGGCACAAACCCAGCTTGTGACTGAATCACCTACAGGCTACATACTTGCCCTGCTTCTCCCGCCTCATCTCTGGGACTGGAGATCTCACCCAAGAGTTGCTTTGCTAAAATAAACGGGTTCTACGTTTTCAATTCGGCTTGATCTGGCTTACTAAGTTGGCCGAGAAACCTATTATCGGGGAACAGAAAACCTATTAGTACTCACTCACATGAGTGATAGGAGTTGAGACCCCAAAGTATTTAAAATCAAAATGAAAGAAAAAAGTAAAAACTGTAATCTAGGCACTGGGAGGCTGAGGCTAGATTGCTACAAGTTTGAGGCCAGCCTGGGCTACAAACCTAGACCTATCAAAAGTGTGGACTGGTGAGATGGCTCAGCACAGCTGGTAAAGACACTTG
The DNA here is from genome assembly GCA_902168325.1 of Peromyscus nudipes. Taxonomy (NCBI): domain Eukaryota; kingdom Metazoa; phylum Chordata; class Mammalia; order Rodentia; family Cricetidae; genus Peromyscus; species Peromyscus nudipes. The sequence goes on along the minus strand of CABHPH010146120.1, from coordinate 3,612 downwards.
GTGCCAAACCCAATCTGAGTTCAATCCCTTCGGTCCACAAGGTAGAAAGGGAACCAACTCTTGCACATTGTCCTCTGACCTCCACATATGCACCATAAGTATGCGTGTGCCTACACACACACACACACACACACACACACACACACACGCGCGCAAATAAAAATTTAAAAAGTGGATTTTTTTTTGGCCTTTTTGGCAGCATATATACTAAGTTTGGAACTACACAAAGACAATTGTCATGGACCTTAAAGAAGTTTTTTAAATTTATTGATGATAAAACTCTTTAAAACTCTTCACTAAAAACTTAGAGGACCAAAAGGGCTTTACAGACAGCCCATGCCTTTTTACTATTTAGTTTGTTTTATTGGTGGGAGCAAAAGTAAGATTGTGAAGAAGCATTTCCTTCTTTTTAAGGATCTTCAGTGATCTCAGCTAGTTTTCATCAAACATCCAATACTCATCTAAAATTAAAGATAATGCTTTACAGCTGAGGAAGAGTCCATTTTTTGGTCCAGTTCTGTTTACTGTATTATAGAGCATTATAAAACGGAAGTGATTCACTAGACAATAATAATGCCCTCAAGAAGAAAAATCACAAATGATAGTAAAATAAAATCAATCTATTTATAAGTTGGATTTATTTATTTTGCAATGCAGGGGATTGAGTACAGGACCCCACTCGAGCTGGGCAAGCATTTTACAACAGGGCTGCATCCCAAGCCCAAGTTGCATTTATTTTGAGTGTGCGGAACATATTATGTGATTACTCTTTCAGGTCCTATTGAAAGCAAAATCCCCACAGAATTATTCCACTATTTGGAGAGTTAAGGAGATATGTGTTGAGAGGAAAGTAACTGGTCTCAACGTAAAGAGACAGGAAAGAAGATGACCATGGTGACCTGTAATCCAAGCACTCAAGAGATAGAGGCAGGAGGAGCAGGGGTTCAGTATTAGCCTGGGCTACATAGGGAGTTCCACCCTGAGCTACAAAGAGACCCTGTCTCAAGAAAACAGAGAGAAGAGACAGAGACAGAGAATGCAATAGCCACCCACATGTGGTAGCCCATGCAAGGAATCCCAGCACTTGGCAGGCTGAAAGCCGGAGAATCACAAGTTTGAGGCCCACTTGGGTTACATGGTGAGTCCCAGTCTCAAAGAAGAGAAAAATATGTGAAAATAGGATATGAAAATATTAAGCTGGGCCTCATAGGGCAGCTTAATTCCAGCTACTTGGGAAGCTGAAGCAGGAGGATTGTAAGTTCAATGTCTGCCTGAACTACAGAGTGAGTTAACAGCAATGTGGGCAACTTAGAGCTTATCTCAAAATTTTAAAATGGTTAAATTAAAAGTGTAGCAGCTCACATCTATAATCCCAGCTCTTGGGAAACTGAAGCAGGCCATGAGACCAGCCTTGGCTACATAGTAAATTCCAAGTCAGCATGGGCTACAGGATGAGATCTTGTCTCAAACAATGAAACAAACACATAAATAAACAAATATACCAAAATAAGCTTGGTGTTTGAGTGTCTTTGTTATATGCTGACTTAGATTGCTTCAGGTATATGACCATTTGGACAGAATATGGTACAGAATCACCAATGGCTATAATAATAAAACACAGTGGATGGAAGCTTGATTCAGAACAGGAGAGTCACAATGCATTCTTTATGTTACTCTTTTTTTTTTTGCATACAACCCTTCTTTCCTCACAAGATACTTTTTAATTACAAAGAGAGTGTAGTGATTTTAAAGTGTAGAAATCTGGAGCACAGTGCTTTGATTAAATGATTAAAGTTCATACTATCAATAATGGGACATCCTAAAGCTGCATACTTTCTTTTTAAAACATATTTATTTATTTATTTATTTATTTATTTATTTATTTATTTATTTATTTATTCAATTTATTTTGAGACAGAGTTTCTCTGTGTAACAGTCCTGGCTGTCTATGGAACTACCTCTATAGACCAGGCTGCCTTCCAACTCACAGAGATTCACCTGGCTCTGCCTCCCGAGTGCTGGGATTAAAAGCATGCGCCACTGCCCACCGGCCCCATAGTATTCTTGCCAGATGTACATAAACTGAATAAAATCACTCAAAAACAAAGAGGCAAGTTGATATATCAACAGTCTATATTTTTCAAAAATCAGAGCACAGACACATAGAGTCATAAGCATCATCATTACTAGTTCTAACACTATAATTGCTTCACATTAATCTTGATCCAAGCTTGAGCAAGATCACTTAAGAATTCTGTACTTTACTCTCTTCATTTGTAAAACTGAGACAACAAGCTTATGTCTATGGATAAAAAAATTAATACCAGAAAAGACAAAGAAAGGCTGAAAAACAATAGATTTTTAAAGGAGTCTAAAGACACATGGTAACTAAATTCAATGTTGGGGTTTAGACTGAATTCTGGATAAAGATCTTGGAAAAACCTGGTGAAATTGGAATATCGCTGTATTATAACAGAGCTTTTCTCAATTTGGTAACTATATTGTGGTCATACAACATATATATATATATCTCACATATGGGGGTTGGGGATTTAGCTCAGTGGTAGAGCGCTTGCCTAGCAAGCACAAGGCCCTGGGTTTGGGCCTCAGCTCCGGGGGGGAAAATATATCACATATGTAAATACACGACAAAGACAAAATACACTATCCTGTCCCTTTAATATTTTATTATGAAGGTACCCAAAATGGAGAAAGATTAAATCAATTATACTGGAAATATTCACCTCAAAGTTTCAGATTCATTCAATATTTTATTTTATCTTATTATTTTATTTTCCTATTTGGTAACAGGATCTCATGCATTGAAGGCTTTGTGGTGAAGGATGGCCTTGGACTTCTGTTCTTCTTGCATTCACCTTCTGAGGAGGGAGTATAGATATGCATCTGGCTAGCAAGTTAGTTATTTTTCCTTTTTTATTTTTATTTTCCTTGTCTTTTTTTGAGACACGGTCTTTCTATCTAGCCTTGGTTGGCTTAGAACTCACTATGTAGCCCAAGCTACATAGTTCTGGTCTTGTAGAGTTCTGGTCTTGTAGGTCATCCTCTCTTCTGTCTACCAAGTGTTGATTACAATAAATTGTATACTATCTCTGTTTTTTGTTTTGTTTTTGTTTTTGTTTTTGGAGACAGGGTTTCTCTGTGTAGCTTTGGCGTCTTTCCTGGAACTCAACCTGTAGCCCAGGCTGGCCTTGAACTCACAGATATCCACCTGCCTCTGTCTTCCGAGTGCTGGGATTAAAGGCATGTGCCACCACCGCTGGGCTACTATCTCTGTTTTAAAAGCATTTTAAAACTTTAATTATGCAGATTCCCTTGAAGTCCAGAAAAAGGTGTTGGATCCACTGGAGTTGAATTTGGAATTGTTCTGTTGCACCATCCTGAGTGCTGGGATTATAAATTATGCCACTATACCTGGCTTTAAGAATGTCTCTTGCCGGGCGGTGGTGGCGCATGCCTGTAATCCCAGCACTCGGGAGGCAGAGGCAGGTGGATATCTGTGAGTTCAAGGCCAGTCTGGTCTACAAAGCTAGTCCAGGACAGGCTCCAAAGCTACAGAGAAACCCTGTCTCAAAAAAAAAAAAAAAAAAAAAA